>SNQN01003180.1:7381-29241 GCA_008642245.1 Bassia scoparia
CTCCTACCGATCGAGAGCCTCACTCTCTTTGCAAAGCCAACTGCCTTCTAATCTTTTCTATCCTTTCCCCAATTGATTTTGGTCTCCTCTACCTCGTTTAAAAATCCCCTTATCCACCCTCTTCCACTCTCATTCCGCTACCGCGCGCTCATCAGTATCACCATATCGCCCACACTGATAGAGGTCTCCTTCTTTCTTACACTGCTCACGCATACTCCCCAAAACCAACGCATACGCGAGTTTTCCCTTAACATTGGGCTCATGACTTTTGCCATCTTTGGGCTTAAAGGGTTTTGCATGGGGCTGCTCACATTTTTGTGAATAGTTGATGGCGGACTTAAGATGAATTCATGCCCACTTGCCTGAGGGTGTGAATCTCTTCAATTATAGCGTATGCTCCATAAGTGGTAAATCATGAAGGGGAGTGAATGGTGCTAATATAAGTAGGGAATGGACGGCTTATCTTGCTTGCAGGTTGGCTATTCTTTTGGCACATGTCACACTTCTTGACATAGTGTGGACCAGTCCTTTTCATGGTTTCCATATAGCGACAGTGTGTGATGATTTTTCTCGCACATTTTTCCACTATATGCGTTGCCGACACGCCGCCACGGACGTTTCTCTCAAATAGATCGCTTTTGTTTTCGTGGCATGCAAGTAGATAATATGAAATGCGGACCGTTAGCCTTTTGTGAATTCCTTGTTGTATTAGATAGTATGATTGTTATCCATCGCACTTAGGTTGTTTGTTGCTTCTCTCTCTCGCGGCATTTGCTCAAGAAGAGGTATTCTGTGTTTTTGCAAGAACTTCAGATATGTGACCCAAAGGTCATTTCCGTATTGACGAATGGTATTGCTTTCTCCCCTTAAGGATTGACATGAGCTGGTGCTTGCGCTTTCGATGCTAGTTGGCTATGGGTTAATGAATGGCGGATCTAATCATCGAAGTAGTTCAGCAATGCTGTCTGCAAATTGGTTGTCGTTCGGGGAGGTAGGTCTATATCTATTCTTTGACAGTGGTCAGCGCAATTGCTAGTTGTGTTTGATAACGGCAAAATCTCTCACTTATGAGGATTTTCAATTTCCAGAGATTTGTATTGATGATACAAAGAACAGTTCGGCCGCATTACTCTATACCTCAAATTCTCAACTGCGGCTCTGCTGATTTCTGATGACCCCAGACCTTCCATTTATGCAGGCTATAATAATTCCATACGTCATCGTTGTTTTTTGTAACTTGAGTCTAGTGTTACGGAGGATGGGTGTGCTCTTTTCTGGCCCAACTTATCCTGAAGTATGCACACCGCATCCCTTTTTGGTTTGAGATCTATTCGTTAACACCCAGAGCCTGTCTCATCATCACTAGTCTTCGTCGGGGAATTCAAAAGTCTTCTAAGCTATGATGTCTCGGAAGGAATTGAGCTTTAGAAATTCAGAGATACATGCTTCCTTGATGGCCTTTTGGGGATAATCTTTGAGTCGAATTCGGAAGCAATAACCACCCATCTTGATAAGGCGCCATATAGCAGGTTTTTCCAGGAGATCTTCAACGGATCATCTTTGGAGACAATGTGACTGTTTGTGTGGTAGAAGTAGTGCCGCAGCTTTATGGTTGCCAACCGCATGCTGACCGGCAGTCTTTGCTCATAGTATTGTGATTATATCTCTGCGTCTCGTTTTGGATGTGACTCTTTTTGTATTAAAAGTATGCCTTTTCGGCTATCCGTTGTTTCTGCTGTTGAGCGCTTTGCTCTAGCAGCTGTTTGCGTGAAGTACGGGTAGAGCGTAGTGGTAAGCTCTGGAAACTTGGTATACGCGCTCGCTAGGACTGTGGCGCGCCTCGCGGGATTTTTCGTGCATAACTCTCCTGTTTAGCCGTCTTCTCCATTAACCACCCTGACTTACTCTATGAGCACATCTTGTAGTCATATTATCTACTAGCCCGGGAGTCGCCGTTCTTTTGGGGTCTACATCGACGGTGCTGTGGCGTTTGCTTGGCCACGAAACCCGCTGGTGTAGTGTCGAGTCCCTCGGAGGTAGTGTTGTCAGGAAGGGGATATAGCCTTACTTAAGTGACGTACACGGTTATTTCTCCTAGCACGCCCGACGTTGTGCAATCATGGGCCCACGTCCAATCAATAACCAGTCGTGGTTCGTGGACATGGCTACCGAGATTGATCAATAAACCCATCCGCCGCGTAGCGCCTCTACTCGGTTCTCTTGCTTCATTAACAATGGATGTGTATGCGAGTTCCTTATCGCAGATTAACTTTACATATCATCGCAACCCCTTCATTAGAGCCCACACTAGCCTATAAATCTAATGAGCTATGCTTCATTATTTGAATAGTTCAAGGTGATATCTATCCTAACTAGAATTGTTGACCCTTTGTATTATCTGTTTAACCCCCCTTGGTGAGCCTAAAAAGTATCGTCCATAAGTTATTGATGTATTTCAAAGTGATTCCAGATCTATTTTCTGGCTCTCTGATTAGCATAATATATACAATATTCACGCATGATCTTCTCAATATCGCTGTATAGAACTTCAAATTATACAAAACCTCTGTACCTAATCTGCAACAAAAAGGTTAGTTTGTACAACGCAGGCTTAAGCTCTCGAAATCTTCTCCGCTTGCCATCGCTCGATATAAAGACGCAATAAAACATTGTTCCTAGTTAACCATGATGAAACTGAGTGCTCGCACTTACATCTTTTCGCTCCGCTTGTGCCATCGCATATAAAGCATTAAGATGTTAGTAGTGTGAACAGGTAGATAGTTAATAGACTGACCCTGAAAAAGAACCCGGAAAGACAACATGAAACATTATGAAAACCTAATATTTAATGGAAGATATATAGTTGGTTTCTACATTGTTTAAATTCATTAAACTCATAACAATGGTATCATTATAAGAAATGGTTGCATAGTTGTAACTATATTGAGTGTATATCCTCTACACGCATTCAACCTGGTTTTTCTATTATAACGAATGATCCAGCAGACACAAGACTATCAGCTATCGATTTTTGTGTATTTGTGTGAAGGTTTGTGTTACATGTGATGCGACGTGACTGCTTTGGTTGCAGTGAAGTTGGAAATTTTGGCAAATCGGAAGTTGAAAATCGGTATGAAAATTGTGTTGTTACATTCATCATGCTCAGTGAAATCGATGTGTATATAACGAGTTAAGCAGGACGTATTTTTTAGGCTCGGAGGCTCGAGAGGGGTATATAACGCTTCCTTATAGAGGCAATTGGCTATAATAACCATGCGTATCATAAGCGAGCTCCAAGGAGCGGGGTATGCGGCTTCTGCTATATATTTTTTCCCTCAAAATAGAATCTGAACTAGATTCTTGTAGATTCTCGGAACTATTCTCTTCCTATAGTCTCGACTTGTCTTAGATTTTTGGGAAGGATTATGTTAGCCGCTCCTTTTCGTGAAGTACGTTTTCGTAGAATACTATACGTCGCATCACAAATGATTTTTTATCTATTATATAGTTTCATTCTTGTTGTACTTTAACTGCCGTTATATTGTTATCATTGACATAGAATATAGAATGATATCATCTAGAGAAAATCAGGAGGAATATACAATTTTAAAAATACTGGCGGATTCAGAAAAATGTTGTTTATTCGAGACAACTTGATCGCAAAATCAAAGATCTCTTAACGAGAGGTCGCAGTCGCTTTTGAATTGTTTCGTTATCCCTTTGTAGTAGTATATCGGATAAAACCGAACAGTATAGTATGTACTTTGCTCGTTTGGTTGATTCTTTCTGTGATTCTTGTATAATATCGAGTTTGCATTTGTTTATATATTTCGGCTTTATTATACAAGTTATGCATATTGGCATTCTTTTCTCATAGTTGTGCTGACCATTAATTGCCGCATTTTGTAACGCTTAAACTGCGTGAGTTTTTACTATTTGAATATGCTATTTTTTGGGAGACTATTTTTAGGTGTCTAATTGTATTTGAGCTTTGGACTTAATTTCGAGTGTGACTCACATTTTCGAGTTCATTCGAGTCATTGGTATTTTTGAGTTCGAATTATTGCGACATGTGGATATACGTTTATGCCCTTTAATAATACTCATTTGGGGGGATTTTTTTGGTGTTGTCTACGTTACCGCGCTATCCACATATTGGATTTGACGTTCTGGAGGTGGAGAGTGGTAAGTTTCCGTATTAGCGTAAAGATTCACGCGTATTTCTGATATTCGCGGTCACGAGAGCAATCCAAGG
Organism: Bassia scoparia; assembly: GCA_008642245.1. Lineage (NCBI taxonomy): Eukaryota > Viridiplantae > Streptophyta > Magnoliopsida > Caryophyllales > Amaranthaceae > Bassia > Bassia scoparia. The sequence continues at coordinate 11,637 of SNQN01003180.1, forward strand.
CGATGGTCTGCAGACCTGTGGATTACTTCCTCTCTGCAGCCCTCCTGAGGCATCCTCTTTGTTTTATTTACATGGACGCAAGGTGCTCTTTCGCCATCTTTGGGATCCTCGATATGATCTTCCTATCTTGCTAAACAACTCCGTTAACCAATCAATACACACCTTACCTAGACACTCAACATCAACATCATCGGGGTACCTGCAACAAAGGTTAGCTTTTACTGTTCCGCGCCACATGCATAGGTTTTGCCTTGGAATTTTTTTCGGAGAACTCCCAAATCGGAAGAGTGGCGAATCTTCTTTGGCGGGAGAGAGATTCAAAACCAGAGATGCTTTGTAGATTTTTTTACCATGCTGAGCGGAGGATTCCAGACGAAGGATGTGTTTGCTTGGTTTCTCATTATATATGTACATAATCACTAGGGTTGTAATCAGTTTTTGGTGAATACAAGAATTGTTCATTTGAGCCAAAATCATCACTCACCACTCTTCTCATGGTATCAGAGCCAGGTTACAAAACAACATGATTTTTCATCCAAAATTTGTTCTTTCACAATTTCTCTTCTTTTTCTTGAAGTTCTGCCTTAGCCTTAAAACCTCTCTTCACAAATCTGTTGAAAAATGGCCAAGATATTAGACATAATCAGTCCTCTTTATCTGCATCCTTCAGATGGACCAAACTCAATCTYTATTGAGAAGCTTACTGGATCTGGGAATTACAGAGAGTGCAAAAGGGAAATGGAACTAGCATTGGCTTCGAAAAGGAAGTTGGGGTTCTTGACAGGAGCTGTTGTGAAGGACAAAGATGATGAGATCAAGAAGGAGCAGTGGGAAACAAGTAACAGCATGGTCATCACTTGGATAACTACCAATGTGAGTGACACTATCAAGAGATCAATTCTTTGGATGAACACTGCAAAGGAGATTTGGAAGAACCTTGAAACCAGATTCTCCCAGGTAAGTGGTCTAAGAAAATACAAGCTCTGCAAGGCTGTTTATGATCTGAAGCATAAGGGAAGCTCGGTTAATGAGTACTACACTGCCATGAGTAGGCTCTGGGAGGAGATAGATGGTCTCAATGTCTTTCCTGCAATCTCAAAGATTAATGCTGAGACTGTTGCTTACACAAATGCCATAAGAGCCATGAAAGAAGAAATGTGTCTTTTCCAATTTCTGCTGGGTTTGGATGATGACTATGCCCAAGTCCGATCTCAAATCCTCATGAAATCTCCACTTCCCTCAGTTGAGGAGGCATGTGGAATGGTGCAGCAGGAGGAGGCACAAAGGGAGATAACAACTGCAAATAAAGCTGAGGGGGAGCCAGTAGCCATGAATGCAGCTGGAAAGKCATCTGGGAAAGCTGAAAGGTCTTACAAGGACACCACAATAGGAGAAAATGTAACCTGCTCAGCTTGTGGAAAAAGGGGACATAGCTCAGAAAGATGCTGGAAAGTGGTAGGTTATCCAAAATGGCACCCCCCAGTATAAGAAGAAGCAATCTCAGAAAAAGGATGGTGATGGCAAGTGGAAGCAGGGAACAGCAAGAACCAAGCCCTTTGCTGGTAATGCTCAAGCTCAGGATGAAGGAAGTGGATTGACTCTTGATCAGATTCAGCAGCTACTCAAACTCCTTCCATCAAGCTCAACTGCAAAGGAAGGATATGGCACTGATGATGAGATTGACACTGGCTTTRCAGGTATGAGTAATATCAGTGAGTCAAAAAATGCTTATGATGGTTGGATTATTGATTCTGGTGCTACCCATAACATGACCACTAATTTTCAAAATTTGATAAATCCCACTAAGCCCAAMAATATATCAAAAATTGCTTTGCCAAATGGTGGGTAGTCTAATGTGTCATATGTGGGAGATGTGAATCTTGGAGAAATTCAGCTTAAAAATGTGATGTATGTGCCTGAGTTCAAATACAACCTGATGTCAGTAAGCAAGCTTATGAAGGACAGTCAGTGCTGTGTGATATTTAAAAATGAAATGTGTTTGATTCAGGACTCAGTCTCACACAGAAGTAGAGCATGTGGAAGCATGAAGAATGGACTTTTTTACTTGCAGAAAAATCAATGTGTGTAGAAGAAGAATGAAGTGAAATGTAATGAGGACAATCTGTTTTTTGCAAACTATAATGCTGTAAAATTTGATGAATGCACCTTGTGGCACAATAGATTGGGTCATGCACCATTGAGTGTTTTAAATAAGATTAAATGCTTGCCTTATTCTTGCTGTTCTGATTCAAATGTCTGTCTGATATGTCCCATGGCTAGATTTACTAAGCAACCCTATATCAGAAGTGAATCACATGCTAAACAAGCATTTGAATTGATACACATTGATACTTGGGGACCCTATTGAGTTCCAGCCAGAGGAAATTTTAGGTACTTCCTCACTATTGTTGATGACTATTCTAGGGCAACCTGGATTCATCTGATGAAACAAAAATCATAAGCTTATGGTGTGATTAAAAGGTTTATCATGTTTGCAAAGACTCAGTTTGATGCACAGGTAAAAATAATTAGATCGGATAATGCACTTGAGTTCAGTGATGAACAATGCAAAAAATTGTACAATGAGTTGGGCATAGTGCACCAAACCTCTTGTGTGGACAGACCACAACAGAATGGAAGGGTTGAGAGAAGGCAMAGAAATGTCCTTGAAATGACTAGAGCCTTGAGATTTCAAGCAGGTCTATCTCTAAAATTCTGGGGTGATTGTGCATTGACTACAACCTATATTATTAACAGATTACCCTGTGAAGCTTTGAAAGGTGTAACACCTTATGAAAAGCTATTTGGAAAAATGCTTGATTACAAACAGCTTAGAACTTTTGGATCCTTAGTGTTTGCATACAATCCTAGCCTTAAAGGAGATAAGCTATAGCCTAGGGGGTTACCATGTGTGTTTCTTGGATATCCACAGGACAAAAAAGGGTTACAGGGTGATGAGACTGGATAATCAGCAGGTATTTGTGTCCAGAGATGTGAAATTCGTTGAAAGTGTGTTTCCCTATAGCAAATCTCAGTCTCAATCACATCTCAGATATCCCATTCCAAAGTGCCTTGATGATGAGATTGTGGCAGATGAACATCTAGAAAATCCACCTGAAAATACTCATGTGGAGTCTGATGAGGATCAAATGCAACCTCAACTTGAGGAACAAGTTCCTGTTGATGTCACTGATGATGATCCTGTGAGGCAACCTGAGGCAGAAAGGGAACCCCAACAGGTGTATGCAAGGAGATCAACTAGACAACACAAGACACCTAGCTGGTTGTCTGATTATGTGCACACAGCATCAAACAAGAAAAATGATGCTACTCAAGGAGGAGCAACCTGTATAGCTCAGGTAGCCAGTGCTAAAGTAGAACCTCAATTTGCAGCCTTCATGACAAAAGCGCAAACAAGTGAGGATCCAGTGAGATTTCAAGAAGCAGTGGTGCACCAACATTGGGTTCAGGCAATGAATGAAGAAATAKAAGCTTTGGAGAGAAATGAAACGTGGGAGATTGTGAGTTTGCCTCCAAAGAAAAGAGCAATAGGATGTAAGTGGATCTTCCGTACTAAATACAACCCAGATGGATCAGTGGAAAGGCACAAAGCTAGATTGGTTGTTCTTGGTTGCAGACAGCATGAAGGGATTGACTAMAAAGAAACCTTTGCTCCAGTTGCAAAAATGACAACTGTGAGAGCAATTCTTGCAGTAGCAGCACTGRAAGGCTGGTTTACATGTCAAATGGATGTCAAGAATGCCTTTTTGCATGGTGACTTGGAAGAAAATGTGTACATGACACTTCCTCCTGGATACACAGGTTRGAATGATAGAATCACAGTGAATGCAACATACAAGAATGAGAAGATACACACTGGCAACAGAGTCTGCAAGCTCAAAAAATCATTGTATGGTTTGAAACAGGCACCTAGGCAATGGTTTGCCAAATTGTGCCAGGCATTGAAAACGTATGGGTGTCAACAATCCAAAACTGACTACTCTCTTTTCACACATAGATCAGGCAATCATTTTGTAGCAATTCTGGTTTATGTTGATGATTTGTTGATCACTGGAAATGACCTGAAAGCAGTCAATCAGGTTAAGAGTTTCTTGTGTTCAAAATTTCTCATGAAAGATCTCGGAGAGCTCAGATATTTTCTAGGGATAGAAGTTGGCAAAACACCAGATGGGTTGTTCATATCCCAGAAGAAATATGCTGGAGATCTTATCAAAGAGTTTGGAGCTCACAAATTCAAGCCCCTGAGGCTCCCCTTAGATTYAAGTGTCAAACTCACTCATGAGATGGGATATCCTATCCCTGATCCATCTACCTATCAAAGGCTCATTGGCAAACTAATTTATCTCACCATCACTAGRCCTGATATTACATTCAGTGTCAATCTCCTCAGCCAATTTATGCAAAAACCTACAAGTGTTCATTTGCAACAAGCAAAGAGGGTCTTAAGGTATATCAACTTAAATCCAGATCAAGGTCTACTTATGACATCAAAATCAGCTGCACTGCTTACTGCATACACAAACAGTAACTGGGGAGGATGCCCTATTTCTAGAAGATCCACTACAGGTTTTTGTGTGTTATTGGGACACTCACCCATCTCCTGGAAGTCCAAAAAACAACATGTAGTGGCTCGATCCTCAGYTGAGGCAGAATACAGAGCCATGGCCTTAACCACATGTGAGGTCACATGGCTAACACAACTTCTGAAGGATCTTGGTCTTAAACATCTAAGTTCAACTATGATCAAGTGTGACCACAAAGCTGCTCTAGGAATTGCAGCTAACCCAGTTCAGCATGAAAAAACAAAACATGTTGAACTGGATTGTCATTTTGTAAGGGAAAAGGTTGCTGAAGGCAGTATCGTTCCTCAATATGTTTCCTCCAGTGACCAATTAGCTGATATTTTCACCAAACCCATGACAATCTCTCAGACTCAATCAATATTACCCAAGCTTGGTGTTCATAAACCTCACACCAAGCTTGAGGGGGAGTGATAAGCAGGKGTATGCTTATTGTATGTAATTAGTGATTATGCTAGTACTTAGTTTTGCTCTACTATTATATGTAATTATCAGCACTTAGTACTGACACATACTTTTTAGTTGGTTTTTACACTGCAAGCATCAGCTGCAGTGCATTGTAGTGGAGCAGTGCAATGTAGTGGTTGGTGTGTACTGTGTACTGATATTGCAGAGAAGATCTCTGCTTTGTCTTCTTGCTRCACCAACTACTCTAATAGTTGRCTGCCATCTGTTGTAGTCTAGAATGTGCATGAGTGTATATATATATGTACATAATCACTAGGGTTGTAATCAGTTTTTGGTGAATACAAGAATTGTTCATTTGAGCCAAAATCATCACTCACCACTCTTCTCATATACATTGAAAAGTACAATATCTGTGTACCATTCCATGCTCCAGGACGCGCATAAGCTGCCCATTTGTCATTTTGATCCGCATTACTTGTCATGCTGCACCATAGTAGTTTCAAGATTTAGTGATAGTTGAAGAATTGATGAAGTTTTGTTTACTTCCATAACCCAAATAATGCTGAAATGGAGAAATTTTTATACTAGCTTCTTAACTACTGAAATCTGATTATCAATTCAATTCAATATCCAGCCTAATGAAGAACGCATTGGTTAAATTTCGTTTACCTAATCCATGTATCATTGATATCGTCGGTTGTTTTCCAACTGTTACCAATCCTCGGGGCCCAARWGGSTGGATYGTCTTGTCCCCTGCACATCATCAACAAGATTCAATCAAATTAAAGGAAGGATAGTTGATGTCTGTCATGCRAGTGCCGCAATACAATGACATACCAYTCACACAGGGAGTAAAATATATGTCTGCCACTCTTTAGCAAGGCTTTACTCATCTTAGGGTACCTATTCACAATTGTAGAAGGGCATTTTAAGCGGAAACTGAACAAAAGAAATACTTAGAAATAGCATTAGTAGTATAGTAGATACAAACCTTTCCTTTGGGTCGATCCCATTGTTATTGCAATTATCATATTTCAAGTAATCCACACCCTATTTTGGACATATAAKTATCAGAACGAACAAATTAGTTCAATCATGGTTGGAAACATCCCTTCTTTTGTAATAGCTACCCATCTATAGTASGTGGGCAGAACGAACAAATTAGTAAATCAATTGATCAACAAACATGGTGAAGTCTCTACACTAGTTGTTGTATATTCCAGTTCTTAACTACTTCCAAGTGAAAGAGATTCAATCATAGTCATTGGATGATCTTAAATTATATCCCTGAATTACTGCTCACCCATGAGGCAAAGGTTTTCGCGTTCTGCTCTTCATGGTCTAGTGATCCTGGCATGGTCTTGCTACATGTCTGAGTTCTGAAGTACCAAACAGCAATCATAAAACCAGATTTCCGCTAAACATGAAGTAAACTTGAACTAGATGAACTAACAAATATATACTAATACGAGATAGAATCAATCGAATACCCTGCATCGGAGTAGATTCCGAGCATAAGGCCTTTGTGTTGTGGTATAATCAACCCAAGCAGATTATACACATAATGCAGAAAAGAAAAGAAGGGAGGAAGCAGAGAGGAAGGATAACAGAAGGAGAAGAAGAAGAGAGAGAGAGAGAGAAGAGAGAAATTGATCTTATTATTCATGATGATGATAATAAAATAGCATGTATTACAAGTATATATATAGGAAAAATAATCACCTGATCAGCTAAAGTATGCTAAAACTAATCGATCAAAGCTTCTAGTGATTTTGGCAGGAAAAACGGTTACAGCTCAAATTGAGCAATTAACAGCTAATTTAAAGCAATTGACAGATCAGGCTAGCTAATTGCGTGTAATATAAGCTAAATCAACTAATAACTAGCTAAAATCAGCTAATGACTAGCTAATTACCACAACATACCCTCCCCTTAAAGAAGACCTGACCGAAGGCTTTATTCTTTCACAAAAGTTTGATATTTCTTCTCAAATTCTTCAGCATTAAGCCAAGTTGCTTCATGATCTGTATAGTCCTTCCATTTAACCAAGTATTGAGTGACAACTTGATTTTGTTGCTTCACAAACCTCCTTTGCAAAATCTTAACTGGGACTAAGGACTGAACTTCTTTCTGCTGGAACTAAGGAGGGATATGAGCTGCAATTGGTAGAGTGCCATGAAATCTCTTGAGCATAGAGACATGAAATACATCATGTATTTGAGACCCAGCTGGAAGTAGTAGCTTATAAGCAACTGTCCCTATCTTCCTGTCAACTTGAAAGGGACCATAGAACTTGTAGGAAAGCTTTTGGTTGTGTCTGAATTCCACAGAATGTTGCCTATAAGGCTGTAATTTCAGCAAAACCCTTTCACTTCTGTGTGAGTCAGCCTGTGCTTTCATTCTTACTTGAGCTCTTGTCAGATGAAACTTAAGCAACTGTATCATGGCTTCCCTTCTCTGCATAGATCTATCCACCTCAAAATTACAACTTTCCCCAGGCAAATAAGGGAGGTATAAGGGTGGGGGCTGACTATACACAATTTCATAAGGTGTGAACCTTGTCGCACAACAAGAAAAACACGCTCGGGCGACCGTCATTAGCGACCGATTTTCGGTCGCTAACACCATTTAGCGACCGATTTTCGGTCGCTAACGTAGGTCGCATTTATTTCGTCGCTAAAAAAAATTAGCGACCGAAAATCGGTCGCTAAACGTTTAGCGACCGATTTTGCGAGTAAGAAAATGGTAAAATTTTAGAGGGAAAAGAGAATTAGCGACCGAAAAATCGGTCGCTAAATCTGATTTCCCTCAAAAAAATGGAGGAAAATTGGATTTAGCGACCGATTTTTCGGTCGCTAAATCTGATTTCCCTCAAAAAAATGGAGGAAAATTGGATTTAGCGACCGACAGTCGGTCGCTAAATCCAATTTTCCTCCATTTTTTTATTGATTGATGATAGTAAAGTCAACCGAATAGGAGAAATTGATGATAGACTAATGCATTATTTAAGCCAATTCCTCTAATCATTATGCTACATACTGTCAGATTTGAATAKATGGTCAAAAGAGATGGCARYGATCAAGGGCAGCCCGGTGCACATTTCGAATTCAGTATATTAGAGGGGAGTAGGGTGGAAGAGAATATTTCATCACTTGAAAGCCAGCAAAAGAGACACTATTGCAATATTACAATGTTCAATTTTGAAGGACAGTTTCTGTTTTCATTTAATAACTTCCATGAGCATACTGTGTTTGAAATCCAATGCATTGCGACTAGAGTGCACCTTTTGACTAGTCCAGTAATAAGCATCTTCGAATACATGTTGGCTTGGAAGAACACGAGCCTCAACAGTCGCAAGCTTGTCATCGATCTTGATGTCGAACTCTTGTGCTTGAGGATCTTGGTTATAAGCATTCTGAAGAACTGTCTGCATTAACAACAATAAGCATAGTTAATTTTCGTCTAAGTTATTCATCTCTAACCACGAAGTCATTACCAAAAGGAATCAGCTTCCTGGTCAATTGGCCGTCTACATGTAACTTTGAGTATTGATGTTATCTGCTTCTCATTTAATCTCCTTGTATATCGCTGTCCTTCAACTATTTTACATGTCTGTCACGAAACATAGCAAGACATAGAATCACTTAACACAATCACAAAAAGTTTCTGCGATACAATAGTTCAGATATAAAACTATTTAAAACATACCTCCATTGGCAAATAATTCACTTTCTTTTGATTCCCTACTTRAAGGCAAGGGAGGTGAGGRTATTGTATGGTGAATCCATACACCTCCTGAAAGTACTCAATCACTGACTTCATATTCATTTGCTCATCAACGGGAAAACTGACAGTAAAACAAGATGAACGCCTAATAAGTCAATGGAAGCAAAGTGATAAGAACCAAAAAATGATCATGCAAGAGATTATTAAACAATGTTTAATACATTAGCTCCCTGGTAGGCTGTGCTGACAATCCTGATACACGATATTTCCTTCGTACATCTCTTCTGTGAGTGACCTCCACTTTCACACCTCTAAGGGCTTTTTTAACCTGTACATATGGATGCATTACATGCATCAAAGTTAGCATTTGATAAGATTATATAATCCATACTTAACAAAACAAGGACGAAATGATGCAATTCTATACCACATTCTCTCTTTTTTTAAGCATCTAACATCATACATGATCCGGTAGGCATATTGGAATTAGCTTGTTAGTCAACCTAATATGGTTTCATACCAAATGTTTCACTCAATTATAAATTGTGCGTTTTGAAATAATTTTAGATGTAATTTGTAAAATATTAACAAATTGAACATAAAGACTTTGCTAACATATGGAACGGATAAAATATGGCAAGAAAAAGATAGAAATGAAATACCTTAATAAAATCTGCATCAGACAGTGGACGCGAACGCACATCTTTCCCCAAAATCTGAGCTACAAAGTCGACTACTAGTAGCAGTTCTATGAATGCACTGGCTGACATGTCTGATCAATTAAAAAAATTGTGTTAACACAACCTCCATTACAATGTTGTAATATTTTTCAAGAAAAAGAAAACTACAGCAAAAATGAACTGCACATACCAACATTGAGGGCCAACCCCATTTGTGTGGCTCTTACACTCTGATAAAAGCCACGCCACGAATGCACACCGCCACCCAGTTGATGAGGCTTTTGAATATTAGGGGAATAGAACAATCTCCCAAATGATTGATACCTTCATGTTCCCAAATATTTAAAAACGTCAATACAGAGTTGTTGCATCACATTTACGATAGTAACGGGTAGAATTTAATGAAACGGAGGGAAGGAATACAAGCAATACAAATAAATTAAGAACAAAGACAACACAACACTCAATCAAAATCCCAAAAATGTTGTACTTCTATTCAGAATACACCATATTAAGGGTTTAAAAAATCATTAATAGTTAATAATTTCAATCAAATAGTCCACTTATAATTAAAGTAAGAACACCAAGCAAATTAACAGCTTGGATTTCATCAAATATACCATTAATTATCAATTGATCATTCTTTGATTTAACACTATAAATCTACAATCCAGTAAATTAAGTCCAGAATTCAGTATTAAAAAAAACCCTAACAGATAAAAAAACCAATCAAAATATGATACTCATGTCATAATTCAATTAGCTACTAAATTATTTCATCATCAAATAAAATCGAGTTAAGAATTCGAAAAAGAAAAGAAAAGGAGACCTTTAATGCTACAGCACCACCACCATAGCTTGAGTATTGAAGAGCATGCATCACCTTCTTCTGTGCCATTTGTGCAATTGCAAGAGTACTTCCATTGTTGCGCTGCAATTTGTCGAACTTATAAGCAAAAGCAGTAATATACACGAAATTTTTTAGCATTTTTTTTAAAAAAAAGAAAGTTAAAACAATTGACCCAAAAAAATGAAAAACATAATCCACTACCCCAATTTTTATACATAAACCACAAAAGGAAAACAAAAATTTTCAGAAAATTTTCAAAAAAAAAACGAAAAACATAAACCACAATCCCAATTTATAGATCTATAAATTTTGAGTTAAAAACCCTAAAAAAACGATTTGAATTACAAACGACGAAGTAGGTTTAGGGTTTATACCTTAACAATTGGGCACAAAGGAACAAAGGGAAGAGGAGAGAGGACAATGGGGGCCGCCGTCCTGCTGCCTTGCGCCACCGCCGCAGGTGGCAGTGGTGGTGGCGGTGTTGTGTCGTTGCGCTGCTAGTCGAAGGACAAAGAGGGAGAAGGAGAGAGARGGAGAACGAAGGAGAGAGAGAAAAAGGGAGAAAAGGAGAGGGAGAAAGGGAGGGACGCCGGAGGGACGATGGGAGGTCGCCGGAGGGAGGAGTGAGAGGGAAGAGTGAATTGTTAGGGTTTTTAAATTTGGGGAAAAAGTCGAGTGTGAGTGTTATTGTCGAGGGTTTTTAAATTTTAATGATTTTGTTTTTTTTTTTGCTAAAAAAAATAGCGACCGACGGATCGATCGCTATTTGTGAAATCGGTCGCTATTAGCGACCGCTCCGTCGGTCGCTAATTTTTTTGGAGTCTAATTTCAAGCCACCACTAAATTATTCCCTTAGCGATCGAATAATCGGTCGCTAAAAGCTTAGTAACGACCGATTTTTCGGTCGCTAAATTTAGCGACCGAATAATCGGTCGCTAACGGTCGCAATAGCGGCCGACTAAATATCGGTCGCTAAAAGAGGTCGCCCGACGACGAATTTCTAGTAGTGTAGCAGTATGAAAGTGTGTATTATACCACCATTCTGCTAGGGGTAGCCATTTACTCCATTCACTGGGAGTATCTCCAGTCATACACCTCAAATAGTTCTCTAAGCACTTATTTACAATTTCAGTTTGCCCATCTGATTGAGGATGATAAGCACTTGACATCTGCAAGCTAGTACCATGCAGAGTAAATAATGCTTTCCAAAAATTGCTCAGAAACACAACATCTCTGTTACTTACTATGCTCTTTGATTAACCATGTAGCTTGAATATGTGATCTAGGTAGGCTTGAGCCACATCCACAGCTGTGAAAGGATGTTTAAGGGCAACAAAATGAGCATACTTGATCAACCTATCCACAACCACAAAGATTACCTCAAACCCAACAGATTTAGGCAGCCCTGTGATAAAATCCATAGATATATCTACCCAAACTTCCTCAGGAATCGCCAAAGGTTGCAATAAGCCAGGTGAAGCAACATGGTTATATTTAGACTTTTGACAAACCTTGCATGCCCTGATAAATTGGCTGATGTCCCTAGTAAGTCCCCTCCAAGTAAATAACTGCTTGACTCTTCTGGTGGTCAATTCCCTACCAGTATGGCCACTTTCTGGTGATGAGTGTATCCAGCTAAGGATTTCCAGCCTTAAGGGTTGGCTAGGACCTATTACTAATCTCCCCTTTTTTCCTTAAAAGACCACCAAGCAGCTTATAACCTTGAACTTCAGCTTTGTACTGGAGTTCTTCAATGATATCAACCAAGTTATAGTCCGAGTGATAGATGTGCTTAATTTTGCTCACCAGATCAGTTGAAATAAGTGAAATAGCCATGTATAGAACCTCAGATCCTTTAATCCTTGAGAGAGCATCAGCTGCCTTATTCACTGACCCACTTCTGAATTGGATTTCATAAGAAAACCCTAGAAGCTTAGATAACCACAATTGCTAAAAAGGGGTAGATATCTTTTGATCCAAAAGCCATTTCATGCTTCTCTAGTCTGTCTTAATAATGAATTTTCCTGAAGAGAGGTATTCTCCCATTTCTGTACTTAAAAGACCACAGCTAATAGTTCTTTTTCATAAATTGATAGCCTCTGCCATTTTAGTTCCAAGGTTCTGCTTATGAAGGCCAATGGGTGACCTTTCTGCATTAACACAGCCCTAATTCCAAAGGAGGAGGCATCAGTATCAATGATAAAGGGTTCATTGAAGTTTGGGACTGTCAACACAGGCGAAGTACTCAAAGCTGTCTTCAGATCATCAAAAGCTGCTTGTGTTGCAAAATTCCAAGTAAAAGCACCTTTCTTAAATAATTCATGCTGAGGCTTGCAAATAACTGCATAATTTCTAACAAACTTCCTGTAGTAGCCAGTAAGGCCTAGGAAACTCCTCAATTCCTTGATGTTAGAAGGCACAAGCCATTGGACTACAGCTGCAACTTTGCTTGGATCAGTCTCCACTCCCTTTCCAAAGATGAAGTGCCCCAAATATTCCACTTTTGACATAGTAAATGAACATTTACTCTCCTTCACAAACATCTCATTCTCCTTCATAAGCTCAAACACTGCCTGAAATGACTCCAATGCTCACCAAGGGATCTACTGTATACTAACACATCATCAAACAATACCAACACACACTTCCTCAATAATGGTTAGAATACCTCATTCATCCATGCTTGGAATGTTGCTCGAGCATTGGTGAGCCCAAAAGGCATCACCAGGAATTCATAATGCCCACAATGTGTCTTAAAGGCAGGCTTAATGACATCATTTGGGTGCATCCTAAGCTGATGATAACCAGCCCTCCAATCCAGCTTTGTGAAAACAGTAGCCCCAACTAGCTCATCTATAATGTTGGGTCCCTTAAGTTTTGCATGATGACAAACCAATACAGGAAACAAGATACTTAATTGTGAATATAGTATTGTGCTCAAAATTGAAGTATTCAAAGGAAGAATTCAAAGTCTTGAAGATTACATGAAGAATAGAAGAAATACTCTTAAAAGTTTAAATCTAGGAATTCATGTAATATGCTCTAAAGTGTGACTTAATTGTTGTGGTTTAAGTGCTTATAAGTGTTTTGAGTTATGGTATGAATTCTGGTATAAGAATGGAACAGAATTCATAACATAGTCAAATAGGGAACCAGGCTGGGGAACCAGCTGTGTCCATGAGTGGAATTATGGCTGCAGTTTTGAAAAAGAGTTTTTCTAAAATATTTTGTAAAAGATATATTTTGAAAATAAAGTTTGCAGCTAGAAATATAGATGAGAATATGGTTGTTGCCTTAAACCTAGGAGTATATATCTTGTTCGATTATTTCCTTAAAAGATTAAAATCGAACAAGATAAATACTTTCCATAAATCTCATCTTGCCTTGCTCGGCAAGTAGAGATTTAAGGAAACAGGGTTAAAGGTCAACAACATATAATACTTATCTATACTTCTAATTCCCATATCTCACGATCAAAAAGAGATTTACTATTTGAGAGAAAAACACAAAGCACAAGAACTTTACTTTGAGTCATACATAAGAGCATTAGTCGAGCTTATATTTCTCTTATTAGCTTGTTAGAAAATCAAAAGAGAGAAAAGGTGTCATTGTAAAGGCATTCAAAAGAGGGTTGAAGCCTAGGAGTGTTTGTGAGTTCAAACACAAATGACTTACGGAGGTAGTAGAGTGCACATTTAGGTTGAGTGTGGTGGTGCTGGTCCGGAGAGGGAAATAGCAGAGTGAGTGTGTTCTTTGTTTTCGGAGTAGATTAATAAAAGAAGATAGGGTAGGAGGACGTAGCCCAGAGTTGGAGTGAACCTCGTTAAATCTTGTGTGTTCTTATTGCTTTATTTATTTCGCTGCTTACAGGAACCAGCCAACTGGTTCCTCATACTAAGTCCGAAAAGAAAAGAAAATTGGTAATATAATTATATCAATTTACCCCCCTCTTGAGTATCACATAACCTTCAATTGTATCAGAGTCAAGGCTTCTTGCAAGAGTAACATCTAGAGAAGTCAAGTATGAGTACTCAAGAGTAGGTGCCATTGGTTATTATAGCAAGACACCACAGTTCAACGAAGCAATTATGCATTGGTGGATGAAAGGATCAAGAATGTGATTAGGGATTGATTATTGAGTTTGCTTGTAGTCGAAAATGGTCCTAACACAATCATGAAGACTGACTCTGAAGAAACAAGACTCCAAAGAAAGACAGTGAATTGGTACTCTGATTACAAAATACTTGAAAGAATGCAAAATAATGTCCATATACAACAGCCATAGGTAGACAAAGTAATATCGAATTTCTGGATTCAGCAGTTGGAAAAGAAATTTGGATACTCTGAACTTGCTTATGAGGGAACCAGCAGAGGTAAAAGATCCAAAATTGATTTACTTATGTCTAAATATGAATGTTTGCAATGAACAAGGGTGAAAGATCAATTATGTTTTCGTAGATTCATGACAATAATAAATGATCTTAATCCCTTGGTAAAGTTTCTGATGAGGATCTTGTGAGAAAAGTATTGCGCAGTTTAAGAGTGCATGGACAGCCAAGATCACTGCTATCTATGAAGCCAAAGACTTGTCTACTTATCTCTGGAACAACTGATGGTTCAATTCCCTGATGACTCATGAATAATTGATACTCAAAGACGAGAAAGAACAGCTAGAGTATAACCTAAGGGAACAGTGAAGAGATAGAAGAGAATTGGCATGATTGCCAAAAAGTTGAAAGATACACTCAAGAGATCAGAGAAAGCTCAAAGTAAATTCAAAAAGACTAACTATCTCTGTAGGGCTTCAAAGTGGGAAAAAGGGACATCTAATCAGAGATTGTCCTAAGTGGAAGGACAAACAGTCCAAGTCTGGAGAAAAGTGAGCTTTTAAGAATGCTATGATAGCATCAATGTGGGTTGATTCTGACTCAGGGTCTGATGAGGATGAAGAATCATTTAACCCTAGTGTTTGCATGACTGCCTTTGCAAACATCAAGGGAAACAACACTGATTCCGGAACTAGAGGGGGAACCAACACATTTGAAAAATGCTTGATGGCTAAGAAGGATGTGCTGCATGAACACAAGGTAAACTTAGAACAAGTTAGGCAAGATATGAATGACTACGATAGAGATAATATGCTTGCTTGTATAGATTCTTTATTAGATTAATGCTATAAACTAGGTGAAACTTACATAACTGGCAAAAGAGAACTTAAAGAAAAACATACTGAATGTGAAGTTCCTATTGCCAGTTGTGATCACCTTGAAGAAGTTTGCCATGAATTAAAAGATCAAGTGGAAGAAGTTGAGGTTGAATTGGACAAGTGCAAGGTGGAACTAGAAAAGGCCAGATCTTCTAAACCTAAATATCCAGTTGATGGTGAACAAGATCTGACCTCCTGGCTCCCCAGAGACTTATCAACCTCAAGTGAGTCTCTTGATTTTTTAGTAGCCAGAGGAAAGCCTTTGAAATAATGGCTAGCAACTTAGAAGATCTTTACAAAGAGAATGCTTTACTCAAAGTTGCACACCATACTGTTCCCCCAACAGGTATCAGCAAAGAAATCAGTGAGTTGATAGATGAATATGATGCAAAGATATGTGACCTGCATGCTAAGATTTATCAATTGAAAAAGGGTAAGCAACCAGTAATTACTGACATGTCTATGGATAGTATGATCTTGAATCTCAATTTACAACTTGAATCTTTAAAAAGTGATACTGTTGTTTTAAAATAAAAGAACAAGTTGTTAATTGAGAATCTTGGAGCAAGAGAGAAGGAATTACATGAGAGTCATAGACATGTAAGTAAACTATTGACTGCACAGGAAACCTTAGGGATATTGACATCATCGAGGTAACCAAGGGAAAGTTGGTCTTGGTTATAATAGACGAGGAACCAGGACTAACTAGTCTCCCAAGGAAACCACATGGATCAGGGAATTTCAAAGAGGTAAGTATGTTATGTCTAAGAACATGCATGTTTGTTATCATTGTGGTATGAATGGACACAAGATTCATGAGTGTCCAGCTAGAAGTAATAGTGTGAATAAGAAAAATAAACATGTAAAATTTGGGTTCCTAAAAGACCAACCAGATGCAAATGTTGTGGAAAAGAAAAGACCAACCAGATGCAAATGTTGTGGAAAAGGGACCCAAGAAAGTTTGGGTTCCTAAAACTAATGTTTGATTTGTTCTTACAGGCTAAAGTGAAGAGAAGTACCTTTTGGTATTTGGACAGTGGATGCTCAAGACATATGTCCGGGGATAAAGAGCAATTTCTCTCACTAGTAGCCTTTGATGGAGGAAGTGTCACCTTTGGGGATAACAGCAAGGGAACCATCACTATTTTAGGTAAGGTAGGTAAGACACTTTCGAATGCAATTGATGATGTATATTATGTTGAAGGCTTGCAACATATTCTTTTGAGCATTTTACAACTGTGTGACAAAGGTAATAGAGTTGAGTTTCAAGCCAACCTATGTCACATAGTCGACTCACAAACAAGTGAGCTTATATGTGAGGGAACCAGGAGACATGATGTTTACATTACATTCCTGGGTCAAATTCCTCAAGATAAGTCTGTCTGTTTGAGAGCTATTTCAGATAATAACCAACGGATTTGGCATAAGAGATTTGGACATGCAAGCCTCAAGACTTAGTGGTAGGACTTCCTAACATCAAGTATGAGGCAAATAAAGTTTGTTCAGAATGTGTCACAGGGAAATAGGTCAAAATCTCTTTTAAGCCTAAAACTGTTTTGAGTACCAGCTGACCCTTCGAACTTTTACACATTGACTTATGTGGTCCTATGAGAGTTCAAAGTCGAAGAGGTCATAGATATGTCTGTGTTATTGTTGATGACTTTTCCAGGTACACTTGGGTGATAATGCTTCACTCAAAAGATGWAACATTCGAKGARTGGGTTRCTCTAGTGAAACAGGTGGAGAACCAGCTTTCTCAYAAGCTGGTCTCGGTAAGATCAGACCATGGTACTGAATTTGAAAATGCTGACTTTATTGGTTATTGCAGGGAACATGGTATTAGTCACAACTTCTCAGCCCCTAGAACACCTCAACAAAATGGTGTTGTTGAAAGGAAGAATAGAACTCCTGAGGAGATGGCCAGAATAATGCTTATTGAAAGTGGTCTCCCTAAGAGTTTCTGGGGTAAAGCTGTTGACATTGCTTGCTATATACTAAACAGAGGACTCATAAGACCTAAATTAAAGAACACTCCTTATGAACTCCAAAAGGGCAGAAAACCCAATATTGCATACTTTCGTGTCTTTGGATGCAAATGCTATGTACATAACAATGGGCAGAACCAGCTTGATAA
>SNQN01003180.1:35054-58852 GCA_008642245.1 Bassia scoparia
AATTCTGGTACAAGAATGGAACAGAATTCATAACATACTCAATTAGGGAACCAGGCTTGGGAACTTGCTGTAGTGGAATTATGGCTGTGGTTTTGAAAAAGAGTTTTTCTAAAATATTTTGTAAAAGATATATTTTGAAAATAAAGTTTGCAGCTGGAAATATAGATGAGAATATGGTTGTTGCCTTAAACCTAGGAGTATATATCTTGTTCGATTATTTCCTTAAAAGATTAAAATCGAACAAGATAAATACTTTCCATAAATCTCATCTTACCTTGCTCGGCAAGTAGAGATTTAAGGAAACTAGGGTTAAGGTCAACAAACATATAAATACTCATCTATACTTCAAATTCTACATATCTCTCCACGGATTAAAAAGAGTTTTATATTTTGAGAGAAAAACACAAAGCACAAGAACTTTACTTTGAGTCATACATAAGAGATTAAGTCGAGCTTTATTATTTCTCTTATTAGCTTGTTAGAAGTAAATCAAAAGAGAGAAAAGGTTGTCATTGTAAAGGCATTCAAAAGAGGGGTTGAAGGCCTGGTGAGTGTTTGTGAGTTCAAACACAAATTGGACTTACGAGGGTGAGTCGAGTGCACATTTAGAGTTGAGTGTGGGGTGTGCTGGTTCCCGGAGTAAGGAAACAGTAGAGTGAGTGTGTTCTTTATTTTTCGGAGTAGATTAATAAAAGAACATAGGGTAGGAGGACGTAGCCCAGAGTTGGGTGAACCTTGTTAAATCTTATGTGTTCTTTATTGCTTTATTTATATTCCGCTGCTTATAGGAACCAGCCCAACTGRTTCCTCATACTAAGTCCGAAAAGAAAGAAAAATTGGTAACAGATAATTAGACTCAATTCACCCCCCCTCTTGAGTATCACATAACCTTCATATAAGTTCCTCAACTATAGGAATGGGAAATTTGTCCTTAATAGTCCTTTTGTTGAGCTCCCAATAGTCCACGCAGAGCCTCCAAGTACCATCTTTCTTACCTACCAACGCCACAGGAGTAGCATAGGGGCTAGAACTGCTTTGAAAGACCCCCCCCTTTGCAACATCTCATCCACAAGCTGCTCAATAATATCCTTTTGCTTCAAAGGATATCTATAAGGCCTAATGTTGACAAGTGTAGCAATAGGATCCAAAGGAATCTTATGGCCATGCACACCTCTCAAAGGAGGTAACCCAACTGGATCAGAAAAAATCATGTGATACTCATCCCTGACAGATTGTAATTCTGATAATACACCAAGGTTTGAACAAGTTAGATGAAAAATTGCAGCCTGAGAGTCCTTAGAAACAACCTGCAACAAACATAGCTGGGAAGCTAGCTGCAATATCTTTGAACTTGGTCCGTTATCCAACACCTAAAGTTTCTTTGGAGAAACCCCTTTTAACACCATAGGGTGATCCTTATACTGAAATTCCATGAGAAGTTTCTGGAAATCCCAAAAGATCTTACCCAATGTACTTAACCATTGAACACCCAGGACCATGTCACATCCCCCCAAAGAAATAAGCATAACTTCAGTCTAAAAGGGCACTTGATTCATCCTCCATTGGAATTGAGAACACCTCAAATTGCAAGGAATATTATTCCCATCTACAACAGTAACAGCTTGAGGTTCCATGGACTCTACTGGACACTTGAGCTTTTTGGCCATTGAAATATCCAAGAAATTATGGGTACTACCTGAGTCTATGAGGATATGTATAGGTGTACTTGAGACCCAACCTACAACTCTCATAGTGGAAAAGGTATGGTTGCCAGATAAGGCATTAATTGAAATTTGAGGCTCAAGGCAGCTATCATATTCAGGATCAGAAATGTCAATAGGATTTGGCTGTGAAGGAGGTTTAAAGTCTGAATCTATGGGTGGAATTTCTACCATGAACAACTTGGGCTCTTTAAAAGGGCACTTATGGTTTCTTTCCCATTTCTGATCACAATAGTAACACAAGCCTTGGGTAATCTTTTGTGCTTTAGTGTCAGCTGGAATAAATGGCAACTGCTTGGGGTTGTACTTAACAATTGAAGAAGAAGATAATTTCTTGGCAGGTGTGGGTAAAAGAGGGGGTCTACCTGAAGAAGGAGGCAACACTTGCAGAGGTTTAGCATTAAAAGCAAAAGTATCAGGGGGTTTAAAAGATCTGTTAGAGATTGGGTGTGAAATAGCAGAATGGTGCAATTCTTGTAGTCTTGCATGTTCCAATTGCATCAGTCAGGGTCTTAGGTTTAAAGGCTTTCACCATTGATTTGATGTGAGGTTTTAACCCACCAAGAAAGCTATTTAAAACATAAGACTCAGTCAAGGGATGCCCATGTTGTAACAGAATAGACCTCAAATGCTCAAAAGTGTCCACATAATCCTCCAAAGAACCCAACTGAACCAACTTATTGAACATTTCTACTGCAGTAGTTGCATTTTCAGACTTAAATCTAGCAGACAAATTCAAGATAAAATCATCCCATTGAACATGATTCCTTACTGACAAATAACTAGAAACCCATCCCTCAGCCTTATCAACCATATAAAGAGATGCAAGATCCACTTTTTGATCCTTAGGAATTTTGCATAATTGAAAATACCTACTGCATTTCTTGATCCATAACCTAGGATTTGTGCCATTAAATTTAGGAAAGTCCAATTTAGGGTTCATACCTTGCCTCCTAAAAGGAGGGTGATGAGTAGGAGAATCCTCAAGATTAGAAATTAGACGAGAACCCTTGATTTCTTGAAGAATTTGCATCATAGCTGCTAACCTTGCAGTGTGATCATCCATGGTTTTGGATTGATCCTCTACCCTCTGCTCCAATGCACGAAACTGATCCTCCTAAGCAGACATCCTCCTAGTTGTAGGAGCCAGTATAATGGAGAAGACTCAATGCAAATAAGAAGATGAATATCAAACAGGTGGTGTGCAGAAACTTTGAAAGAAGGGTGTTTGAATGTGGTGTGATCAGAGGGTTATGTTGCAGTTGGTTGAAGGTGTATTAATGGCGGATTGTGATGAGTGGCTCTGATACCAATGTTGTGGTATAATCAATCCAAGCAGATTATACACATAATGTAGAAGAGAAAAAGAAGGGAGGAAGCAGAGAAGAAGGATAATAGAAGGAGAAGGAGAAGAAGAGAGAGAGAGAGAGAAAATTGATCTTATTATTCATGATGATAATACAATAGCATGTATTACAAGTATATATAGGCAAAACAATCACCTGATCAACTAAAGTATGCTAAAACTAATCGATCAAAGCTTCTAGTGATTTTGGCAAGACAAACGGTTAGAGCTCAAATTCAGCAATTAACAGCTAATTTAAAGCAATTGACAGATCAAGCTAGCTAATTGCGTGTAATACAAGCTAAATCAACTAATAACTAGCTAATAACTAGCTAAAATCAGCTAATGACTAGCTAATTACCACAACACTTTTCTATGAACATAATTTGCTAGTGCTTTAATTCCTGATGGAAATGTTGATGCTTTCGGAACCAAGTTCCCCTGAAATATTATGCAATATTAATAGTTCAATTTCGTTAACTTCATCAAATTCAAATCTCATTTAATTAAAAGTTTTATAATCAACCTTAGAATCTCTGTTGAGTTCTGCCCAACAATCATCTGTTGCAGAAAAATAATAATGATTTAAGTGTTATACATGTTGAATTTCTAATACTGTTTTACAATTACTGTAATCAAAACAACATAAAGCATAACATCTTATTACCAATGTTTATGTATTTGTATCCAAGTTTTGCTAGGCCACTCAAAACGATTGCATCAGCTGCAAAAATTTTGTAAACAAAATTTTGCTAGGTTCCATTTCAAAACGTTCAAATTAGACATCAGTAAGTCTATTTTAGAATGCTTGACTTCGTTAGTTCCTTCATGTATTATTTCTAACAAATCCCATATCGCCATAGCAGTCTTGCATCCCATGACACGGTTGTGTTCATGGGGTCCAAGACCACAATGTAGGAGTTTGACAACAAGAGCATTCAATTCAAGTTTTTCAAAATCTTCTTTGCCAAATTCAGTCATCAGTTTATGAAATACCTCATTGTTGATGATTTTGGTAATGTTTAAATCACCAACCTCAATGATTCTCCATACATGGTAGTTCTCGGCCTTGATTAAAATCTTCATTCTATTCTTCCAGTAGGAATAGAACTTCCCGTTGAACATAGGAGGTCTCTGCGTAGAGTATCATTCTTCAAGTTTTTCGCGTTGATTCATTCTTCCAACTCGATCGAAACATTCAGTTCTCTCTTCAGGGTTTCCTGACAGCTACGAGGAACTTAGCTTCTGATACCAATTGTTGGATTGAATGAACAATACAAGAGGGGGGTGAATTGTATTGAGAGACTTAAGCTACTTTTTGCGGAATTTCAAAGAAACTTTACCAAAAGAAACTTGAGGCTAGAGAATTTTTCCAACACAGAAACTCTCAAGACAAACGCCAAGAGAGGAAAAGCTGTGGCCTGATACAACACAGGACTTCGTCTTTTATTATAGTAGGATAGAACACCTAATACAATCTAAGACCCTTATTCTCAGTACAATAATGAACTTCTTGAACCCTCGTAACCAACCCCTCTGTTGGTCACACTCTCTAACACTCAATTTCAACTGAAAGCCCTCGGCTATGAACTCTCACAACCCTCGCTTCAATCAACAGATCAAAGCACTTACAACTTAATAAGACTTAATAACTTGACACTGGTATGAAGTAAAAAGCTCTGATTAATTCTTTGCTCAAGTGTATTTTCTATTTTACTGAAAGAGAGTGTAAGCGTGGAAGTCAAGCGGTAAATCCACCATCACACTACATCCTATTTTATAGGAGTAGTGCTTAGTGGAACTTGACTGCCAAGTCCACAAACACACGATCTCAACTCCTCAGATTATATCCGTTGATACTTCTATTTTCACTCAGTCAGTTAGCTTGATAATCAAGCCAATTACACACGTCTTCTATTTTTCTCAACCGAAATCCTTAGTTTTTGGAAAATATTTTTTCTTTTTAAACCGAAAAATAGAAGAGCTATTTTTCCAAAGATAAAACTTTAATAAAAAAGATAATATAAGATATAGTTTTTAAGAAATAAAGAACTAGAAAATAACTCTTAATAATTTATAAAAAGATTTTTTTTTTGTTTCAAAGTATTTACAAGATACCTAGGTTTTATTATAAAATATCTTTTTATAAACCACCAAATTAAATCCTTTAATAAATCAAATCACAAACAAATATTATATCTCTTTTATCCTATGAGCTCATACTGCATTCCTTAATGCCAAGCTGTAAATAAATCTAAAATTGTCAAACCCTAGATCTAATGTACCAAATATCTCGAATAATATTTTAAGCGATTCTGCCAAGGAACTCGAGCTTCCTTTGATGTGAGTTTCTTCCTTGAGCTCTGTTTAATGCTTCCAAGAGACCTGGGAACTTCTTCCTTCTCCTAAGAATATCCTCATTCCTTTAAGACATCTTGAACCATTAAAACCTGAAATCACAATACTTAACACACAATTTAGATAAACACTTATGAGTTTGTTTTGTTGGTTTGTTGTGCCATTCATCAAAACATATAGGGTTCAACAATTATGAAGGGGGTTAGGTGGTTGGGTAGTTTGGTGGTGGTTGAGAGTTGGACTGGGGGTGGTTAAGAGGTGGCTTGGTGGTGAATAGCTGTTTTGGGTCAAGGATAATTTGGGAATTTATATACAAATATGAAATTCGATTAAGGTATTCACGGACTTCATTTACCATTCTCCAATATAATATAGTGGATAAACTTGATAGGATGACAAAGTAGAAAATGGTTGTGGACTTGTGGCACTTATTTTGAGTCATCATGGATTGTAAGTCACGGGGACAACAGGTGACAGTCCATGTTTATAGTCACTCATCATCACCATTAAACGACATAAGGAGTAGTTCAATCTAACCTTCATCATGGGTGGGAATTTTGCCATGTTGGACCGTGGAATTTGGAAAATGTATGGGACTCTTTGTTTTTTAATTTCTAGCTAGTTTATCTACGAATGTTGTACTCCGTAAAACAAAACCTATCACGCACTTTTCAAATTTTATAAAAGTGAACTCTTCTCGTTTATATATGTTGTATACATTTGAAATTTGGATACTGTTTACAACGTAATACTCCATAGAAGATAATTCTCTAAACGAATAAATCAAAATATACTAATAGGAAGTTTGTTTGTTTCGTCTCAGTGATAAGTTAATAACATTATAAAATCGGACAATTAATCACAATTCACAACACAAACGATGCCCTATTATGCACCTAAATACCTAATTAACCAATACTTATGCACTTGTCTAGTTGGCTACTCGTTATTTCAGTCTCCTAACCTCCACTATCTTTTTATACTCGTAATCTTTATTCATCATGTCAAACGGGTCTGGGCCGCACCCATCACGGGGAGTGCAAATCCACATCACAAGATCAAGGAGGTTCCACCTCAAAATCATATGGAAATAAGGGAAGTAGCCCCTTAACCTTATAATGTGATCTCAACTCTCGAATTCTTTCGATGTGAGATTTATCACCATAACATTCCCCTTTAATTTTAATGTGGGATAACACATTCACTCACATGTGAATTGTTCCCGGGCTCAACACATCATATCTTTCCCCAAACTCCCACACACACAATAAGCAACGCTATACTAAATTCCGGGGGGGGGGGGGGGGTGGATGGGGTAATTGAGAGAAAATAGGTAATTTTTAAAATAAGAATATATGAAAAAATATTAGAAACTGAGGCTCTTTTAATGACGAACCGTATATGGTAGGGAGCTTTGCACACCCTCACGGCCTTGCATACAATCTGACATTAAAAACCCATATACCACATAACATGGAAAATTGGAAAGCATGCATTGCGGAGTCATTGTCATTGTATAGGACGATACTCATTGCTCAATGTTCAGGCAACTTTAACACATTATTAGCTTTTAGACATTGTTATTGATCGTTCCAATTTAATGAAAATCGCTCCTATTTCATTTTTTAGATTTTTTTAAATTATCATTTACTATTTTTGACAACTCACTATCTGCATCACTCCTGCTACACAACCTACTGTAGCGCCACAACCATCTCTGTCCACCATCTCCCCACCTCCAATTTTTTTTTTTTAGAATTAAAGAAAAAGAGCCTTGAATTGGTGGCCAATCCAGACGTGGTGCCCATGGCATGGGCGGCGCCAATTCAAGGCATAATCTTATTTTATTGAGAAATTCCATTTTGTACCACTCAATTTTTGTTAATTTTGATCCATTTTGTATTCATATTATTTTAAAAATCCTAAGCGTACCATTAAATTAGTGTCCTAATTGCTCCAGTAACATTGTTTATTTCCATTAAGTTGTTGTTTACTTCCTAATTTTTATTACAAATTTGATCATAATCCTGAAATTGTGAGCTAAAATCGACGTCTTTATTGCTAATTTTATCGTCCTCGTTAAAATGAGACAGCAATGAATCTGAATCAGCAAGTTTGGCCACAATCGAGGACGATAAAGCATGATTACTATACGAATGAGCGAATCAGACCAAGAAGTCATAACACTTCTGTAATTGGCATACGATTGAGAAGACGATGATGGATCGTCAAGAATTAGGGTTTCCATATCATCACGGTTAGGAGCAAGAGGATGGCCTCCCTCTTCATTCTCAGAGCCCATCATATTCTTCTTCTTCTTTTCCATTTTAATTCGCAAAAATTAAAACTTTAATAAAAAAATTCAACAACAACAGAATCAAAATTCAATAAATCTATCAAACGGGTTTGGGTCGCATGATAAGGAAAGTACTTCACTGTGTCCTAGTTCGTGGTGTTAGGAATGAGACTCTCTTTCTCTCTGCGCTTCTTCTTCGTTCTGAGATTCTAATCAATTTGGATCGCCATGGCAAGGAATTCGAAGGCGAGAAGGAATTTATAGCGGGAAATCGAGCATGCTTCTAAGAATAAGGAGGTTGATGCTTGTTCGAATCATTCGAAGGATGAAATGGAGGATTCGAACGAGGCTGTTACACCACGAACTGCGTTGAAGGAGTTGCAAGAGAAATCCAATTTGCGGACCAATTTCTCAGATTGGCTTCAGGTAATTCACACCAAACACCCCAAATCGCGAATGATTTCCTGGAGTGATGAAGTCGAAGCTACAATTTCTCAAAAACCCAGGTTGAATGAACCCAGCTATCACTCTGCGATAAACCCTAACAATCGAACTGGTGATAATAAGACTGATCTGACTGTTAATCTTACTGCACCGGTTGATAATCAGACAGTTAACTTGCTGTGACTGGTGATAAGTGTGCGATTCAGGCGGATTGTGTTAAAATTGATGCTTGTGATATTCGTCCCGAAGTTGAATTTTGGGAATCCTCGATTGTGTGCTTTGGTTTGGGAGCTAATCCCCCATTTGCTGTGTTTGAAGGCTTCATTAAGCGCATTTGGAAAGATTACGGCATTGATAAGATTGCTGCAATGTCTAAGGGTGTCTTTCTTGTTAGATTTCATTTGCAGAGTGACTGTGATAAACTCTTGGAAAATGAGAGACCCTTTTTTGACAAAAAAACAGTAATACTCAATCCTTGGAGAGCAGATTATGATTATGGCGTTGTGGATGTTAAAACTGTTCCAATTTGGATTAATTTGCGTTTGGCTTTCAAGTATAGGGGCTTCATGTGTTGGAGAAAATCATACAACCCCTTGGTACCTTGTTAAGGGTTGTTAAAGCTATTGAACAAAGGGATAGACTACAATTTGCATGTTGTTTAGTGGAGGTCAATACGAACCAGAAGATGCCCGATGAGTTGAGCTTCATTATTGAGCATGATGATCTTATTCTTGTCCCTATTGATTATTAGTGGAAACCAGTTTTATGTCAACAATGTAAGCGTTTTGGGTATGAAGAGGCCAAGTGCAAAGCTCGATTGACCAATTCACATGAACTGAAACAAAACCTAAGCATTACCTAATATTAAACGGGTTGAATGGCTCAACCCTAACCTGACCCGTTTGTTATATGAGTTGTGTCGTATCGTGTCAATAAGTTAAACTGTTCAAGCCTGCTTACCCAAACCCTTTAATAAAGGGTCGATTTCGATTCGAGTTGGCGGGTCGTGTCGCACTTGCCCAGCTCTAATTCCTTCACATACGACTCCAAATACTGGTGTTCGGTTCTAACTGCCAGAGATAAGCCCGCAGCAGATCCTGAACATTTTAATTTTAAAGTCTACAACCTAGAGCTTGTCGCCAGACAGTTCAGTTTATGTCAATCCCTAGCCATCCCCATTTTGACCACAGGAAATCATGACTGGGCAAAAAGGTACATGTTCACTGAAGAAGACGTATGGATGAACCCAACCATCTAGTTGAAAACGAACTCTCTACGTTCTTTCAGTTCTTTTGAGTTGGTCACTGAAAGTTATACTCTATGGTTGTATGATAAAGCATCCTGGAATAATGCCGCCAACAAAGTCATCAATAACTCCACCTTTAGTATCACATCATTTGATGGTACGTTGTCTCATTTGTGGTATTATCCATCTTACATTCCAATTAATCGTTTCATTTCGCCTTCCCTTCTGTTTTGATTGTGCAAAATGTAAAGGAAGCAAGAAGAAAGCAATTTCTTCTTTCAATAAGAGTGTTGGTGATCTGACTGAGATTACCATCCATGAAGGTGAGCTTAACGCAATACAATTTAACGTGCAGCCCATCTTCATAGATCATGAAAAGTGTCACCACCATATTCCTCACCTACCAATTGTCAGTCTTCAAGAAGCCTTTGAATGTCGTTCCCGAGCTGGAGACAAGAAAAGAGGCAACAGGCATAGAAAAATCATCACTTCTACCCCTTCAACTCGTACTCAGTCTACATTGAAGTTAAGTGAACCAAACTCTAAAGAAGATGACCGCCAACCCATCTCAAGTAATATGTTACCAAGTTTGTTCTTAACTAAGCTTTCTTTGTCACAAAGATGACGTCATTATTCTATGTTACAGCGTTCCTAGGTCAGAAAAGGAAGAACCCTGAAAAACCTCCTTCCATTGGCCCCACAATTATCAGTAGTGATGAAAAAGAATTGATGGTAGACCCTCCTGCATTTAAAGCACAAAGCACTCCTTCCGAAGTTCAGAAAACCAACCAAGATGACCAAGCTTCCAACAACCCTCTAAAGAAGAAACAAAATAGTCTCTCCTCAATTCTCAACGACACTGCATCTCACTCTTCTGACACGGTTTCCACTCATGTGCCCTCGTCTTTGGACATTGCTGCACCCTCATCTTCAGATATTGTTCCTCCTAAAATCTTGCAAGCCTACCCTGTTGCTCTTGATATTGATTCCTCTGACCCAGTCCCCTCTATAGATCCTGAACATATTTTAGAGACCTTTTCAAACATCAAGTGTCCAACCCCAAGAGGTCAACACGGATGTTAATCAGGAACAGTGCATTCCTTAACCATTTTTAATCGATGGACCACAATCCATTAGATCTGAAAGAAATGGTTCCTTCTACGGAAACCCCAACTGCAGTAAAACACAACCATTGCCAGAAACTCGTGATGAGAACGAGGCGATAGAGGCGCTTAACATTATAGGACCAAGTAGCCAATCCTCTCCTATGAAGGGTGCAAATTAGTTGATTGGCCACAATCTAAGTAATTTTAATTACCCATGCTGTGATTTCGAGTTTTCACACCCTGTTTTTCTCATTTGAACTATTTATGCCAGGTGCTTCCCAAGTAGTGACCCAAGAAGTCATATAGGAAGTCCTTGATAGCTACTCTAAAGTAGAGAATGATCCCAGGCCAAAGGTTCACGCTCATGCCATGCTTTCCTTAGGAAATTTGGTGGAGATATTAGCCTATACCAAACCTTCTGCATGGATTAATCTCCTTGAACGTAACCTTTTCGGGACTGTATTAGTGTTATCCTCTCCAAGAAAGAGCTCTTCCAGAAGGATTTTGCCTCCTCTCGAAGGGATATTTTGGGCACTTTCTAGCAAGGAGATCACCTATGGGCTGAAATGGAACAATATGTTGAGGAACAAAAACGCCTTGCTACCCACATACAGCAGCTGATAAAGGAAGAGCACTCTCTTCTAGCTAAGGTAGCAGCTATTAAGAAGGAACGACAACAATGCGTTCTTTCATATGAGGCTTTCCAAAAGAAACAACAAGATGCCAAGCAGCATATTGCATACTTGAGAGAAAAAGGTGAGCGAATCAAGAAACCCCTTGAGGATCACTGCACTAAAGTTGGCCTTGTTGCCAAGGGTGATAGGTCGTTTTACTACCAAAAATAATTCCGAATTCCCCTAACTAGTATAGTCGGGCAAGTAGGGTCGAACCACTGTGGAAGGACAAATAATGTCACAAATTGAACCATGTTCACTATCACTAACAGTTAAAAGTTGGAGTTTTTGAACGACTAACTGTAAGACAAAACAAGTATTGACGAAAATTCAATCAATTTAAAACCTAGGGCAAAGAGGATTCACTATGCATTGATCATGATTCAAGAACAACAATTGGGATGGGAATGAATTTGAACAAAGGAATAAGTTACTCTCGTAATCGAATTCCACAATTAAACAGCAAAGTAAGCTATCGCGATTATCATTTAACAGTTCAAGGATGGAAATTGTTCACTCAAACTCGCAGCTCTCGCTTATAGAAATGAGTAAATAATACTTGCAAATTGGCCAAACATGCAATCAATCCAAACCCCATCAATTGAATTGCCAAAACAAACCAAATTTAAACCCTAATAATCAAACAAGAATCATGATCTTTGCATAGTTTCACCAAGCCCTAGAAGTAAACTACTCACTATGCATATTGAAATTAACAACAAGTTCAATGATAGAATTTGAAGGTTATGTGATACTCAAGAGGGGGGGTGAATTGAGTATAAATGTCTATTACCAATTTTTCTTTCTTTTCGGACTTAGTATGAGGAACCAGTTGGGCTGGTTCCTGTAAGCAACGGWATATAAGTAAAGCAATAAAGAACACACAAGATTTAACGAGGTTCACCCAACTCTGGGCTACATCCTCCTACCCTATGTTCTTTTATTAATCTACTCCGAAAAACAAAGAACACACTCACTCTGCTGTTTCCCTACTCCGAGAACCAGCACACCCCACACTCAACTCTGAATGTGCACTCGACTCACACTCGTAAGTCCAATTTATGTTTGAACTCACAAACACTCCCCATGCCTTCAACCCCTCTGTTGAATGCCTTTACAATAACAATTTTTTCTCTCTTCTTGATTTACTTCTTAATAAGCTAAGTAAGAGAAATAATGAAGCTCGACTAATGCTCTTGTGTGTGACTCTCTCAAAAATATTAAAGTCTTTTGATCCGTAGAGAGATCTGTCGAATTAGAAGCATAGATGAGTATTTATATGTGTATTGACCTAAACCCTAGTTTCCTTAAATCTATACTTGCCGATCAAGGCAAGATGAGATTTATGGAGAGTATTTATCTTGTTCGATTTTAATCTCTTAAGGAAATAATCGAACAAGATATATACTCCTAGGTTTTAAGGCAATACTCATATTCTCATCTATATTTCCAGCTGTAAACTTCTTTTTCAAAATATCCTTTTAAAATAATTTAGAAAAACTCTTTTTCAAAACCCCAGCCATAATTCCACTTAGGGACATAGCTGGTTCCCCAACCTAGTTCCCTAATTGAGTATGTTATGAATTTTGTTCTAACACAACAAGAAAAACGTGCGCGGGCGACCGTCGTTAGCGACCGATTTTCGGTCGCTAACACACATTAGCGACCGATTTTCGGTCGCTAACGTAGGTCGCAATAAATATCGTCGCTAAAAAAATTAGCGACCGAAAATCGGTCGCTAAACCTTTTCGACCGATTTTGCGACGACTTATTGAGTAAGAAATTGGCAAAAAATTTAGAGGAAAATCAGAATTAGCGACCGATTTTTCAGGTCGCTAAAAATTTAGCGACACGACAATCGGTCGCTAATTCTGATTTCCCTCCCAAAAAAAATGGAGGAAAATTTGATTTAGCGACTGACTGTCGGTCGCTAAATCCAATTTCCCTCCAAAAAAAATGGAGAAATTGGATTTAGCACCGACTGTCTGTCGCTAAATCCAATTTTCCTCCATTTTTTAAAATTCGAAGTTTTTTCTAATTTATAACTCGAATCAAAATATGATATAAATTGCATTACAGTGAACATTGGGAGAGAGCTTACAGTGAATATTATTTACTATTTCAAGTACACATATTAAATGCTGATATATTATCAGTTAACTACTTAACTCTTACTTTAGTGTGGTAATATACGGCATAACAAGACACAATGGAAAAAAAGTACACATCTTTTACAATTAACAACTTATGTGAATTATAATGTTTATTATAGCGGGTCATGCCAACAATGAATCTCTGCATTTTTCCGTACTAGTACAATAAAAGGAAAAGAACTGTTACATACAAGAATAGGAGCAAGATTAGAGACACGTCGAGCAACTGCACCATCTAACTGAGTACTCTTCTGTTAACACTAATGCAATCATTCTATCATCATCTGTACCAGGCTGACTACTCCATGAAGTTGAGCTAGAACATCGCTGTTGACCCCATTTGTCACCATCTTTGATCAAAAGCTTCAATTTTCACAAAAGAATGACGTAACCAGCAGATTAACTAAGCTAATAGTACAAATGAGCAATTATAGACCTAATGTGCCAACAACAAAGGGGATAGTAAACATATACAGTGTCTTCCTGATTAAAATTAAATCAGCACAAGAAGGAAATTCAGTTATAAATCAAGTTTCAAAATAAGGAAAACAACTTAAACAAGCAAGTTTGACAAGTACGTATGCACAACATGGTTAATGTGAGTTCGAGTAGGGGCTAGTGACATACAAATACATATAAATTTCCAAAAAACAAAGTAATGATTGAAAATCACTCACTACAACTATTGACTATAAAATAGTTAAAACTCAAACTACAGTTACAGTACATTTTTGTATTAAAAATATCTCTAAAACACAACAATACTTGTACATTTCAAATGAATCAACGCTTTATTGGGACAAGGAGGAGCTTTAAGGAAGCTTTAGAACATTTAACTCTGCAAGAATGCACTATATCCATCAAACGCCTACTAAATTGTTATAAGAGATTCTTGTGAACTTGCTCCTTACATAGCAAACTCTCCTCTACCCCTCCTCAACTGGCATCAACTGCCTAATTTTCAATTTACTTAGCATTCTGAAACCCCAAGTTACTTCATAACATCAAACGCGATTATCAAAAAACAATGAAGGAAGAAGTGTTCAAGCATCATACATTAACTCAACATGAAAAAGAAAAAAACAAATAAGTTTTGTCATTTAAACTACAATTCTACCATTTCCAATATTAAATTTCTTTGCTAGATAAATGATAGACATCAATGCTTTTCACATGTCCTCCAATATTATAACTTAAAAATGTTTTTTCTTTACCCCTTAAATCCCCAGCTACTTCGTGCTTTCTGCAAAGGATCCTCTTAGCACATGCATACCCCATTTATACTATGTAAGCACACATTAAGCAGCTCGAAAAAAAGGAAAACAGTTAAAATTAAACAATAAGTTGAGTTATGGGAAAAAAAATCATGATGACACTCTAGAATAAAACTACAAGCTCAAAAGCATGATATACTCTAACATTGACCTTGTTAGAAAGTTTGAATGCATTTCAACTAGCCAACTCTGCCACACCCTTCCAAGATTCAAACTTTGATGACCATTATAACAAGGCATCTGCTGAGTGTACTGACATACTCGCTTCTCCTTTGAAGCCACACAGCACAGATTATATCTGCCAACACATGAAAAAAAAACTGTCATCTTACTCATCCAATAAGGCAGTAACTTAAAATATCTCAATTATAAAATGACTGGAAAGAACTTGTTGGACATTAGTTAGCTCTTAACTTGTTAAACTTGCTATTTACTAATTTGTAGGAACAACTACAAAGCAATTTGTGCACCCATGAATCGTTGGTTTCTCTTAAAAAACTACTACGTACTTCGTTTATTCGAGTATGGTAAGTTAAAAAAAACAATTCAATTATTTTGGAAGGCATCATTGGTTTCAAAGGCGACTTCTAAAATCATCACTACCCAAGCCAAAAGCACTCGGCCATTCACCATATGACAACACAAAAAACTATTGAAGTAAAGCCCAATAACAGGACTAGAAATATAGATTCATGAGTCATTAACATAAAGGGCAATCACTTATGTTAGAACCATAACAAGTAGAAATAATTTTAGATAATGGACAATAAGTCGATAAAAGTTAAAATGCTTTCAATTTTTTTTATTTTTTTTTAACAAACATCAGATTTTTGCTAGGTAGGTTTTTATAAGGTGAAAAGAACAAAGCCTGATTCTTGATGCCATGAAGCTATACAGTTCATGTAAAGTTCTCTCTTAATTTCAAAGGTCCACAGCATTTACTCTAACTAAAGACAGAATACTTTGAAGCAAAATCTGAAGATAAATTCAGTAATATGAATTTTTTGTATGCTGAATTTTTGCAAGTTTGCGGGGGTATACTTGGGAGCTTCTTAGAAACATTGTTAACACCTTAGACGAGTCAATTTCTAAGATATTTATATGTTTCAATATTATCTGTTTTGTAAAGTTATAATCAAACTAAAAACATGATCCCAAAGATTTTTTCAAATGGTCAGTGAACCACAAAGACGAGCTATATGAACAGGCAGATGAGCTACTATGGAGTATGGAAACAGATGAAGCTTTTCACCAACTAGTGTGGGCTCTTTGACTCAAATGTTAAATTTCTGAGGTACACTGTCAAAATCATCGAAGTCAAAACGCTGCCGCTCCTTCCCAACCTGTAGCATACAAAGTAAATGGACAGTTTTCATTGGCTGAAATGATGGACTAACGTTCAGGCTAACATATTTTACAAAAAGAGCAAACTTACCTTAGTGAGAAATTGCGGGTCACACGAAATATGTTCATCTACAGAAGCTAGTTTCTTCGATAGAGCCATTATCCTAAATAACAGTTTTAGAAAAGAATTAATGACTGATATACCATCATACCACACAGGGCAGTAACTTCAGAAGGAGATCAAGGTAGGTTACCAAGGTACAACAAGCAAGAGACTCACATTTTGAAGA
The DNA here is from genome assembly GCA_008642245.1 of Bassia scoparia. Classification (NCBI taxonomy): domain Eukaryota; kingdom Viridiplantae; phylum Streptophyta; class Magnoliopsida; order Caryophyllales; family Amaranthaceae; genus Bassia; species Bassia scoparia. The sequence continues at coordinate 51,306 of SNQN01003180.1, forward strand.
AGCTCCAATGCTTTCTCAAATTTCTTGAGTCCAATGCAAACCATTCCCCTGCATAAAAAAAATCAAAAATCAAAATCATAAGGGTGCAAAAGTACAGAATCCAAAGTGTTAAGCAATAATGGACAGGTTTTCAAAGCTTGGAGCAGTGGCAAAACAAGCACACTAAGTATGACGCACAACCACAATTTTTATTTAACTATAATACAAAAATAAATAAGTCACCACAATAACAGTAAAATGGCCATCAAAATATGAAAATATGAAAATAAAATTAAAAAACACCAAGAAATGAAGAACTCATAATCAATTCAATCAAAAACATACATTACATTTCATAAAAGTCAGCACTTTAATTAAACCCTAACTTTAAATCTCATCATCTCAATTAAACAATCCAAAACAAATTTCCAGCTTTAATAATATAATCAAAACATGATTAAAACATAATATTTATGCAAATTCATCAAATAAAATTGATTAGAAATCAATTTGGAGGTTTAGGGTTTATACCTTAACAATTGGGCACAAAGGAACAAAGGGAAGAGGAGAGAGAAGGACGATGGGGCCGCCGATTCCTGCTACCGCTGCTGCCTTGCGCCGCCGCCGCAGGTGGCAGTGGTGGTGGCGGTGCCTTGCGCCGCTACTAGCCGAAGTACAGAGAGGGAGAAAGAGAGAGAGGGAGAACGAAGGAGAAAGAGAAAGAGGGAGAAAAGGAGAGGGAGAAAGGGAGGGATGCCGGTGGGAGTAGGGTCGCCGGAGGGTTTGCACCGGAGTGAGAGGGAAGAGTGAGAGGGAAGAGTGAATGGTTGGGGTTTTGAATTTTGGGGAAAAAATCAAGTGAGAGGGAAAGAGGGTGAGTGTCGAGTGAATGGTTGGGGTTTATAATTTTTAATGATTTTTGTTTTTTTTCTAAATACATTAGCGACCGACGTATCGGTCGCTAATAGCGACCGATTGTGAAATCGGTCGCTAATAGCGACCGATACGTCGGTCGCTAATTTTTTTTGGAGTCTAATTTCAACCTGCCCCTATATTATTCTTTTAGCGACCGATAAATCGGTCGCTAATAAGCTTTTGGCGACCGAATAATCGGTCGCTAACGATCGCAATAGCGACCGACTAAATATCGGTCGCTAAAAGCGGTCGCCCGACGACGAATTTCTAGTAGTGTAAACTTGTACCAGAATTCATACCATATAACTCAGAACACTTATAAGCACTTTAAACTATAACAATTAAGTCACACTACATAGCATATTACATGAATTCCTAGATTTAAACTTATTAAAAGCATTTCATTCATTCTTCATGTAGTCTTCAAGACTTTGAATTTTTCCTTTAAATACTTCAATTTTGAACACACTTCTTTCTTCAAATGTCTTCGAAAGGCTTCATACTTCAAGTCTTGGAATAATCCTATTACTGCACATGTAACATGGTTAGAGTGCAATAAAAGGTATATGACTTTTTTTCAGCATAACAGTCAAGGAAAAAGCTCTTGCTGGTTCTGGACCAGTATATGAGCTTTGTGTATTCAGTTGTTCCCTGTAGCAAACAAGTTAGTTTCAACGTATACACAATAAGTATTAAATTGTTTAGTGAAACAAGTATCCTAAATCAGCTGGTTCCCAAAACCAACTATATTTACAACTAGCCTTGCCCATTTCGTACCAATGATTGACCTTTCCTTAGGTCTAGGTACAAGATGCCAAACTTCATTTCTTTGAAACTAATTTAACTCATCTTGCATTGCTAGTACCTAATCAGGATCAGTTAAGGCCATTTTATAGTTAGTTGGCTCTACACTAGACAGGAATGAATAGAAAGCACAAAAGTTTTGGTAAACACTTCTTCTCGTTTGAATCCCTTTATTTATGTTGCTAATGATTTGATCAGGGGGATGAGAAGAACTGTACTTAAAACTTTTTGTAGAGAAATCATTTTGTGCTTTCGCATTTGTTTGGGAACCAGCAGAATCAATAATCTCTTCCTCTTCCGAGGGACCAGAAGGATTTTCATTCGTGCTGTTTCCCTTTACCTCTCTTTCCTCAAGTTCAGGAGTTGTATCATTGTTATTTGTCTAATTATCTGTTCCCCCTGAACTTCTTACCTGTCCATCACTTGGGGAACCATCAGGTGCTGGTTCCCTATCTGTATCCTCTTCATCTTCCTTTCTAGGCTCTCCACCATAATGTTCTGGTGGACCAGTAGGTAAGCCTAAGTTAGCTTGCTCTTCATTCGGAGAACCAGCAGCATGGTTCCCAGTGAACTCTAGGAGTCCAATAATCTCATCAGGTTCAACATGTGGAATCTCAGAAGACATGTTAAACTCATCAAAAACAACATGAACACTCTCCTCAACACACAGAGTCCTTTTGTTAAAGACTCTATATGCTTTACTCTGAGAAGAAAATCCGAGAAAGATTCCCTCATCACTCCTAGGGTCAAATTTATCAAGCTGGTTCTTCCCATTGTTATGTATATAGCATTTGCAACCAAAGATACGAAAGGAGTTTTCTCTAGTTTAGGTCTAATGAGTCCTCTGTTTAGTATATAGCAACCAGTGTTAACAGCTTCACCCCAGAAACTCTTAGGGAGACCACTTTCAATAAGCATTGTCCTGGCCATCTCCTCAAGAGTTCTATTCTTTCTTTCAACAACACCATTTTGTTGAGGTGTTTTAGGGGCTGAGAAGTTATGACTAATACCATGTTCCCTGCAATAATCAATAAAGTCAGCATTTTTGAATTCAATACTATGGTCTGATCTTACCGAGACCAGCTTGTGAGAAAGCTGGTTCTCCACTTGTTTCACTAGAGTAACCCACTCATCGAATATTTCATCCTTTGAGTGAAGCATTATCACCCAAGTGTACCTGGAAAAGTCATCAACAATAACACAGACGTATCTATGACCTCTTCGACTTTGAACTCTCATGGGACCACACAAGTCAATGTGTAAAAGTTCAAAGGGTCTGCTGGTACTCAAACAGTTTTAGGCTTAAAAGAGATTTTGACCTGTTTCCCTTTGACACATTCTGAACAAACTTTATCTGCCTCATACTTGATGTTAGGAAGTCCTACCACCAAGTCTTGAGACTTTAGTTTATTCAGTAATGTTAAGCTTGCATGTCCAAATCTCTTATGCCAAATCCATTGATTATTATTGAAATAGCTCTCAAACAGATAGACTTATTTTGAGGGATTTGATCCAGGAATGTAATGTAAACATCATGTTTCCTGGTTCCCTCACATATAAGTTCACCTGTTTGTGAGTCGACTATGTGACATAGGTTGGCTTGAAACTCAACTCTATTACCTTTGTCACACAGTTGTGAAATGCTCAAAAGATTATGTTGCAAGCCTTCAACATAATATACATCATCAATTGCATTCGAAAGTGTCTTACCTACCTTACCTAAACCAGTGATGGTTCCCTTGCTGTTATCCCCAAAGGTGACACTTCCTCCATCAAAGGCTACTAGTGAGAGAAATTGCTCTTTATCACCGGACATGTGTCTTGAGCATCCACTGTCCAAATACCAATAAGTACTTCTCTTCACTTTAGCCTGTAATAACAAATCAAACATTAGTTTTAGGAACCCAAATTTTCTTGGGTCCCTTTTCCACAACATTTGCATCTGTTTGGTCTTTTCTTTTCCAGAACAATTTCACGTGTTTATTATTCTTATTCACACTAACTTTTCAAGTTGGACCCTCATGGATTTTTTGTCCATTCATACCACAGTGATAACAAACGTGCATGTCCTTAGACATAACATACTTACCTCTTTGGAATTCCCTGATCCATGTGGTTTCTCTAGAAGACCAGTTAGTCTTGGTTCCTCGTTTATTATAACCAAGACCAACTTTCCCTTGGTTACCTCGATTTGATGTCAATATCTCTAAGGTTTCCTGTGCAGTCAGTAATTTACTTACATGTCTATGACTCTCATGTAATTCCTTCTCTCTTGCTTCAAGATTCTCAATTAACAACTCATTTTTTTCTTTTAAAATAACAACATCACTTTTTAAAGATTCAAGTTGTAAATTGAGATTCAAGATCATACTATCCATAGACATGTCAGTAATCACTGGCTGCTTTCCCTCTTTTAATTGATGAATCTCAGCATGTAGGTCACATATCTTTCCATCATATTCATCTATCAGTTCACTGATTTCTTCGCTGGTACCTACTAGGGGAACAACATAGTGTGCAGCTTTGAGTAAAGCATTCTCTTTGTGAAGATCTTCTAGGTTGCTAGCCAATATTTCAAAGGCTTCCAACAAAGAAGTCCTGCTACAAAAGGTTGCTTTTCCTCTAGCTGCTGAAAAGTCAAGAGACTCACTAGAGGTTGATAAGTCTTTGGGAACCAGGAGGTCAGATCTTCTTCACCGTCAGCTGGATAGTTTGGTTTAGAGGATCTGGCCTTTTCTAGTTCCACCTTGCACTTGTCCAATTCAACCTTAAGCTCTGCCACTTGATCTTTTAATTCATGACAAACTTCTTCAAGGTGATCACAACTGGCAATAGCAACTTCACATTCAGTACGATTTTATTTAAGTTCTCTGTTGCCAGTTATGTAAGTTTCACCTAGTTCATAGCATTCATTTGACAAGGAGCCTATACAAGCAAGCATATTATCTCTATCATACTCATGCATATCTTGCCTAACTTGTTCTAAGTTTACCTTGTGTTCATGCAGCACATCCTTCTTGGCCATCAAGCACTTTTCAAATGTGCTGGTTCCCCTTCTAGTTCCAGAATCAATGTTGTTTCCCTCGATGTTTGTTAAGGCAGTCATGCAAACACTAGGGTTAGGTGATTGTTCATCCTCATCAGACCCTAAGTCAGAATCACCCCACATTGATGCTATTATAGCATTCATAAAAGCTCGCTTTTCTTCAGACTTGGACTGCTTGTCCTTCCACTTAGGACAGTCTCTAATTAGATGTCCCTTCTCTCCACACTTGAAGCACCCTACAGAAGATGAGTTAGTTTTTTTTTTAATTTTTACCTTTGAAGTTCCTCCTCTGATCTCGGAGTGTTCTTTCAAACCTATTGGCAATCATTCCATTCTCTTCTTCACCCTCTTCTACTGTTCCCTTAAGGGCTATGCCTCTGGCTGGTTCCTTCTCAGACTTAGAGTCAATCAACAATTCATGTGTCATGAGGGAACCAATCAGCTGTTCTAGAGACAAAGTAGACAAATCTTTGGCTTCATAGATAGCAGTGATCTTGGCTGTCCATGCATCTGTTAAACTGCGCAATACTTTTCTCACAAGATCCTCATCAGAAAAACTTTTGCCAAGGGATCTAAGATCATTGATTATTGTCATGAATCTACGAAAACAATCATTGATCTTTTCACCCTTGTTCATAGCAAACAATTCATATTTAGACATAAGTAAATCAATTTTGGATCTTTTTACCTCGCTGGTTCCCTCATAAGCAAGTTCAAGAGTATCCCAAATTTCTTTTGCACTGCTGCATCTAGAAATTCGATTATACTCTGTCTCACCTATGGCCTGTTGTAATATGGACATTGCCTTTGCATTCTTCTCAAGTAATTTGTAATCAGCAGTCACCAATTCATCTTTCTTTGGAGTCTTGTTTCCTTCAGAGTCAGTCTTCATGATTGTGTTAGGACCATTTTTGACTACGAGCCAACACTCATAATCAATCCCCATAATTACATTCTTGATCCTGTTCTTCCACCATGCATAGTTTTCCGTTAAACTTTGGTGTCTTGCTATCATAACCAATCGCACCTAACTCTTGAGTACTCATACTTGACTTCTCTAGATGTTACTCTTGCAAGAAGCCTTGGCTCTGATACCAATTGAAGGTTATGTGATACTCAAGAGGGGGGGTGAATTGAGTATAAATGTCTATTACCATTTTTTCTTTCTTTTCGGACTTAGTATGAGGAACCAGTTGGCCTGGGCTGGTTCCTGTAAGCAGCGGAATATTAGTAAAGCAATAAAGAACACACAAGATTTAACGAGGTTCACCTAACTCTGGGCTACGTCCTCCTACCCTATTTTCTTTTATTAATTTACTCCGAAAAACAAAGAACACACTCACTCTGCTGTTTCCCTACTCCGGAAACCAGCACACCCCACACTCAACTCTGAATGTGCACTCGACTCACACTCGTATGTCCAATTTATGTTTGAACTCACAAACACTCCCCAGGCCTTCAACCCCTCCATTGAATGCCTTTACAATAACAAATTTTTCTCTCTTCTTGATTTACTTCTTAATAAGCTATGTAAGATAAATAATGAAGCTCGACTAATGCTCTTGTGTGTGAATCAAAGTAAAGTTCTTGTGCTTTTGTGTTTTTCTCTCAAAAATATTAAAGTCTTTTGATCCGTAGAGAGATCTGTAGAATTAGAAGTATAGATGAGTATTTATATGTTTATTGACCTAAACCCTAGTTTCCTTAAATCTATACTTGCCGATCAAGGCAAGATGAGATTTATGGAAAGTATTTATCTTGTTCGATTTTAATCTTTTAAGGAAATAATCGAACAAGATATATACTCCTAGGTTTTAAGGCAATACTCATATTCTCATCTATATTTCCAGCTGTAAATTTCTTATTCAAAATATCCTTTTAAAATATTTTAGAAAAACTCTTTTTCAAAACCGCAGCCATAATTCCACTCAAGGACACAGCTGGTTCCCCAGCCTGGTTCCCTAATTAAGTATGTTATGAATTCTATTCCAAACTTGTACCAGAATTCATATCATAACTCAGAACACTTTTAAGCACTTTAAACTATAACAATTAAGTCACACTACAGAGCTTATTACATGAATTCTTCATGTAAACTTCAAGACTTTGAATTTTTCTTTTAAATACTTCAATTTTGAACACACTTCTTTCTTCAAATGTCATCGAAAGGCTTCATACTTCAAGTCTTGGAATCATCCTATTACTGCACATGTAATATGGTTAGAGTGCAATAAAAGGTATATGATTGTTTTTCAGCATAACAGTCAAGGAAACAGCTCTTGCTGGTTCTGGACCAATATATGAGCTTTGTGTATTCAACTGTTCCGTGTAACAAACAAGTTAGTTTCAATGTATACACAATAAGTATTAACTTGTTTAGTGAAACAAGTATCCTAAATCAGCTGGTTCCCAAAACCAACTATATTTACATTTAAGCATCCTGTTTCTTATAATGGTTTGTCATCATTCAAAACCTAAGGGACTCAATAGAATTCATGAGCAAAGAGTAATTAAACAAGAATAAAAACAAGAACAAAGTAAGGAATTGAACTAATACCTTCAAATATGATTGAAATTGCAATGTCAAAGCGTTAATTTACAATCCCCAAAGCAAGAACATAAGAACCCTAAGTCGATGTGTGTTATGGTTGTGTTGTGGGCTTGAGCCACAAAACCCGCACATGAGTGCGTTGGGGGAGTGTTGTGGAGTAAGGGGATCACCACCGTGCCTATAAAGGTTAATCACGAACGCCAGAAACGTTGGTGCCAAAATAATGGCCCCACGGTCCGATCCAGTAACCAG
>SNQN01003181.1:0-64194 GCA_008642245.1 Bassia scoparia
TACGCTTCACCATCACATACGAAATTGCCAAAACCTTATGGAAAGTGAAGGAGCGTATATACCTGAGATGAGCGATATACGCTCCCATGAGCGTATATACGCTCATCCTGAGCGTATATACGCAGGGTTTTTGTGCTTCGTTTTTGCTATGCCTATAAATACACTCTTGCCTTGCTCAGTCCGACACGACTTAACCTTCAGACCTTCACTTCACACGGCTTTCAATACACTTCACACAGACACAATTCCCAAGACACGTCCACTCTCTCTCTCTAAAAAACACTCAAACACATTCGTTTCAATTCAAAGCATCGATTCTGTTCGAATCAAAAGCGAAATAAGGTATAAATCTGAGATTAATCACCAAAACCTCTATTTCACTCTTTTTTAATTCTTTTGTCACTTTTTAATTGACTAACCATTGTTATGAGTTTTATTCAATTAAAACAATGTAGAAACTTACTTTTCAATCGTTCATGTAATATGTAGGTTTTTATTAATGTTTTCAATGTTTCCATGGTTTTTGTTTTCATTATTATACATATTGTTATTGTCAATACTAACGCGTTGTTTGTCTCAATTAGCAATTCAATCGAAAGGCGATTCCTTTGAGTTTTTAGTCTAACAATTTGATTGTTTGCAGTGACAAGGTGAGGAGGAACACCATACATATTATTATGCTCACTAACCTTTGTTTTCATGTCTGTTTATAATATATTTTCTATCACACTTGTAATATTGTTAACAAGACCGGAATTTAATCGTTTGTCACATTAAAGTCAGATAATCATGGACGACCGTTTCTAGCACCTTATTAATATTGACTAACAATCAAGCGATCGCCTTGTCATTGTAGAAGTCTTTGTTTGTACATAATAGCAATTCACCTAGTAATTAGTGTGCTTTCAAAATCAATTCAATAGGCTCTTTGAATTCAATTGTTATGATTTATGGAACTACAATGAGACCGAGTAGAGGCCGCTACATGCGGCGAATTGGGTTACAGATCTGATTCGTACCATGTCCCCGAACCACACTTTGGTTACTAGACCTAACTTGTGGGCCACTAGTTTGGCACCAATGTTTCGGGCGTCCGTGAATAACCTATATAGGCACGGTGGCGATCCCCTCAATTCGACAACACACCCCAACGCATTCACATGCGGATTCCATGGCTCAACTCCATGACACTGAAGCTGAGGCCACGCCCCCCCTAAGGCGGGACGAAGCCCTACAGGTATGACCAGTTAAGGAAATGGTTGTCTCATTGGTGCAATGAGAGCGGTAGGATCGAAGGAATCCTCGTCTTCTTCTATCACGGACACCTGGACATGTTTTCTAGAGCCTTTGAGAGGAAAGGGGAGACAACCACTGTCTATTAAGTCTTGAATTGCTTCCTTCAATGTATAGCATTCCTCGGTGTCATGACTATGTCCTATGTGGAACTTGTAAAACTTGTCTATGCTCCATTTAGGAGGCCTTTTCACCAAAGGAGAATTACGAGTAGGGCCTTTCGGTGTAATGAAGGCAATCGCCTTGAGGTGCTCAAGGGTTTGGCATAGGGCATGCCTATCCTAGTGTATTTGCGCTTGTTGCGAATTACAGGTGCCTTCACCATAGTCTTACTTTTAAGAGAGTCATCGATCCTCTTCATTGCTTTGTTCATGTGGTGATGACCTCCACCATATCAGTCGTTGGCTTTGGTTCAGTGTCATTCTCGCCAACTGATTCTTGCAAATTGTTGTCCGAAGAACTTACTTCTTCTTTGGACAAAACCCGGTGTACATAGTGCTTAAGGATGCCATGGATCACTTCCTCAGTAATTTCGAGGACCATGGTGTTGGACTTCTCTAGCTGAGTGACTCGGGAAACCTATGAGTTAAGGGTCTCATTTTAATCAGCTAAAGTTAAGTTCATTCGAGTGTCTTCACTATCCATTAGTGAAATGGTGTTGATTGACAGAGTGTTGCTTGAAAACCGTGGAAAGAACCCTGTGTCTACGAGTTCAAACCGTTGGTGCCTACCCTGTTTGCATATGGACCAAAAGTTCAGTTCCATGGCGAACCAACCTGTGATGCAATGCATGTCTTAGGGGTGATCATTCCCTTGCCTATTGATTGACTCAAACAAGTAAAAAGTGCATTAACGTCGGAAATTTGCCTTTCGCCTTTTATTTTTCATTTTTTTCACTTTTTCTTTGTCATTAATTTTTCGCTTTTTTTTGTTTTGCTTTGTTTTTTGCTTTTTTTTTAATGACGGACTTCAAAGGTCTGACGTCCGTTTACAATTGTATGAGTTAACAAAGGCATAACGCCTAATGATTCTACTTTACAACCACTTCGACATTACAATGCCTAAGGAATGATCACCTTGCTATATGAGGACTGTTACATGACTCAATGACTTGTTTGTTATGTATGCAAAGCTAGGTTCCTTAGTCTAAAAGCACGTAGGACGTTGTCATGCTAGCATAAACCCTATATGCAAAAGAAAAAACAAAAGTCCAGCCACATAAACTCTGTTGCTACATTATCGAACAGATCAGTCCGGGTGTCCAAAAGGGTCCCATGACTAGGCTCAAAACGATCCTTAACACATCCAGCCCACTTTAATGATCAAAGGAGGTCTAAACCATTACGACTTTGAAGTACACCCAACTGCGCGTCATAATGGGGATGGGCATCAAGCTTAAGAATTGGTTACATAGGTAGTGCACCAGCGCCAATCTTAAGCGAGACCCCCCCCCGGTCTTGTCTCAAGTGTAGAACACACTTATATAACACGTGATGCCTAGAAAATTGAAACTCAATGCCAACAACCTAAGTTCCTTGTAATGCAGGATGCCTAAACACAATGTCGTCTTAAGGACGCTGAAATCGCATAACCATTCGAGTATTGCCCACACATCACAAAAGGTAATAGCTTTAGTGAACTCCCCAATGAAGTCGCCAGAAAATTGTACGGGTACCGGTGCGTCACCGGGCCGGACTGGGTCCGGTCCCTTTACTCCGGGGGGTACAATTTAAGGGTTGTTCGGTTTGTTTGCTAGAATTGAATTCTTGCTTTTGCATATTGTGAGTATGCCTGGAGTTGTGTGTTTATACTCGAAATTAGTAAAGGAAGTCGCTACCGCACTTCTTTTAAGAAGCTTCGGAACCTGTTTTAAGCCTTGCCTATAATTGCATAAATCAAAGTGAAGGACTCCATGTCTGGTAGTGCACCAAAGGTCTGCATTAGGGAACAAGGTTAAGGGTGAAGTAGTGCACAACACCCCCCCGCATCTAGCGGCCTATACTCAGTTATTGCAAGTTCATTGTCCGAAAGACAACAACAAACAGTTTTCCGTTTTAAACCCTAAGCATGCAAAATTACTAGGCGGGTTGTTTAACAGAATACTATGCACATAGTGTCTAGTTTGTTGTGGCATGGGTTGTTAATTCCGTATTCCAGGAGCCTAATGCCGGTTGTCCATAGTTATCTTATTAGGCGTGAAAGACAAAATTTGCAGGTCTTTGGTAAAGCATATTATAGTTGTGAGAAATTGAATGTTATGCCTTAAGGTTGCTTTTAATTTGAATTGTCGAAATGTTTGTTAATTAATAATACATGCAAATTACATAGAAAGTCTAATTTCTAAACAAGCATGAAAAAGTGGGTTTAGAATTGAGACGTTGGCCTCAAACCTACCTCGCAACACGATGTCGAAAACCAAGGAAGTAGCTTTGGACCCTTAGGAACCCTTGTCAAACCTTTAAAACCCTTGAACACCTCCTAGATATGATGCAAAAGAACATTTGAATATGTTATTATGTGTTTGAGTGTGTTTGAATGTGTTTTTAACGTGTTTGAGAGAGAATGAGAGTGAGAGAGTGTTGGACTACTGAGAGAGAGAGAGAGAAAATCACCCTAAGCCTCGAGAGTCGGAGAAGAGAACCCCGTGAAATGAATTATGGACTCCCTATTTATAGGCAAGGGTCGAAATCGGCCAAAATAGGTAGGTTTTGGGCGTGATTGCGCCCAACACCTCTTATATTCTGGCCGATTTTCCTTTACTCGGGTAGCGTGATTGCGATGAAAGAATATCGTAATATAATCGTGTATACTATTTACGTGATTTTATACGATCACGGCTGAAATTATTGCGATATTCGGGATATTTAGCGGATTGCTTTACCTCGAATAGTGAGATCGTAATGAAATAAAATCGAGATAAAATTTTATAAAATATGTGCGTGATTTTATATGATTTCAGCCGATTTTATTGCGATACTCGGGATATTTGGCTTCCTCGGGAAGCTTGTCTAGAGGCAAAATATCCCGGGATGGTCCGCTTTGCTCGGTTTTGCGTTTTTGCTTAAGAAATTCGTAAATATTAAACCATAAATAAAAACATTATTGAAAAAATATGTATAACTTACTTGTGAAAAATAGTGTGTTGTGTTAAAATTTCATGAATTTTGGAATTGTTTTCATAATTTAATTAATTATTGCAAAAATAATTAAATTGTTGAAAATTCTGAAAATTGCCAAAAATGTTGAGAAAAATTCAGAATAATTCCGAAAAATTCTAGAAAAATGTTTTAAAATAACTTAAAATTATTTGAAAAATAAACTTATTTTATGGGGTGTTAAGTATCTGGAAGAGGTGTTTTTTGCAAGGGAATTTGCCTGTTTTCAAGGCCTGTCAGGGTCCTAGGTCCCTCGATTTGACTTGTGTATTGCGAGGGGTGTCTTATGATCGACCGTTTTGCGCTAGGGATGAATGTAGGTATCTATAGCGTTGAAACTACTATAAGCAAAATTGGACTTATCATCGCTAATGACCGCCCTCGGAACTCCAAATCTTGGAAATATTACCTTCTTGGACATCCTAATAGCCACTTTGTGATCGTTAGTAGGTGAAGCAAGAGCCTCCACCCACTTGGAAACATAGTCTACGACCACAAGTATATATTGATTTTCCCTTGAAGAAGGAAAAGACAACATGAAATCTATGCCCCGATCACTAAAAACTTCAAGTTCCGAAATGGCTTTTTGGGGTAGGTGTTTAATCTCTCTTAGAACTATTTCCGGTTCTTTGGCACCTATCAAATACAGTCACATACTTTCAAGCATCATGGAAAAGGTAGGGCCACCAAAATCTCGAAGCCAACACTTTTCTAGCCGTCTTGTTCGGACCTAAATGTCCTCCACCCCGAATGGCACATTTCCTAATGAACTTGTCAACACCTCTTTTGAGCAAGATTGGATCATCCCAAATGTAGTACCTAGCCTCTCGTTGCATTTACCATTTCAAGTTCCTCGAATATTCCGGAGGAATAATCCCCGTGCCAAGGTAATTAGCCATATCCGCATACCAAGGGAGCTTTTCGTTGTTAGATATCAAAGAATAAAGTGTCTCCCCTTTCAATTTATTTCTAATAGGGAGGTCATGCAAGTCATATCCACTCCCCTCAAGTCTAAACAAATGATTTGTCACATGATTTTCATCTCTTTTCTGATCTCTTATCTCCACATCAAATTCTTTTAGGAGCATAACCCATCGAATAAATCTTTGTTTGGCGTCTTTCTTTGAGATCAAGTAATGAATTGTCGCATGATTAGTGCAAACAATAGTTGTAGAGCCTATCAAGTAGTCTCGAAATTTCTTGAAAGCATGGACCACTGCCAAAAATGCCTTCTCCGTTGTTGTGTAATTCCTTTGATCATCGTTTAATGGGTAAGACATGTGTAGATCACATATAACTTGTTATCCTTCCTTTATTCTAAAACAACTCCAATTGCCCCATTACTAGCGTCACACATTAACTCGAAGGGCAAACCCCAATCCGAAGCTTGAACTATTGGAGGTGACATACAGGCCTTCTTGAGGTGGTTGAAGGCTTGTAAGGATTCCTCATCAAACTTAAACTCGGAATTCATGTAAAAGGAGCATTGAGTGGCTTGGCGATCTTGGAGAAGTCTTTGATGAATCTCCTATAGAATCCCGCATGGCCTAGAAAGGTTCTCACACTCCTCACATTTATTGGAGGAGGAATCTTCTCAATCACCTCCACCTTCGCTTTGTCAACTTCAATCCCCTCGTGTAGGATTTGGTGACCAAGGACTATCTCTTCTTCCACCATGAAAAGGTATTTCTCTCAATTAAACACCAAGTTTTCCATTTCACATGTTTCCAAGAATTTCTCTAAGTTTTTCAAAAAATCTCCATATGAACTACCTCCAATAGGGAAGTCATCCAAAAAGACCTCCATGTTTTCCTCGATGATGTCACCAAATATGCTCATCATTTATCATTGGAATGTACCTGGGCATTACAAAGACCAAAAGGCATTCGTCTATAGGCAAATGTCCCATAGGGGCATTTAAGTGTAGTATTTTCTTGGTCACTTCGGTTGATAGGGATTTAAAATAAACTTGAGTAACCATCCAAGATACAATAATGCCCATGTTGGTTAGTCTCTCTATTATTTTATCTAAGAGCAATAAGGAGAAATGGTCCTTTATGGCGGAGGCATTCAATTTTCAATAATCTATGCACATCCTCCACCCGGAAACAACCCTAGTTGAGATGTGTTCACCCTTCTCGTTCTCAACTACCGTCATTCCATCCTTTTTTGGGGACCACGTGAAGCGAGGCCACCCACGTTGAGTTTTCACTAGGGTAAATAATCCCGGCTTCAAGCAATTTGAGTATCTCTTTCTTGACTTCCTCTCCTATTTAGGGTTCAACTTGCATTGCCTCTCAATGGAAGGTTTTACGTACTCCCTCCTCCAAGTCTATGTTGTGCATGCATAGAGTAGTCTATCTAAGAGAGAGGTGACTTGTTCATCACTTAAACAAGCACTAACAATAACTAGATAGGTCTCATTGGGAACATAAAACGCAAACCTAAAAGTGGAGGGAAGTGGCTTCATCTCCAATTTTGGAGCCTCTTTTGGTTTTTCCTTTAATGACTCCAAAGCCGCTTCCCTTGCCAATCTATCTTGCATGGTCTCCCCTACTTTTTCTTCAAAGTCTTCACCTTTCTCATCTAAGATCTTCTCTATAGAGTCCATTTCCGATGAGTGCTTACCTATCTTTGACTTGTTCAACAAAACATTTTCAAGAACATTGTTTGTACTCAAAAGATTCTCATGCATTTCACTAACAATCTTGTCTATTGTATCGATTATCAACAAATCATCATTTTCAAGATTGGAAGGAAATTTCATATATTTATTTAGATGAAAAGTAATTTTGTCCTTGTCAATCTTGAAAGATATCCTCCCATTCTTAACATCAATATAAGCTTCGGTCGTGGCTAGGATTGGCCACTGTAAGATTATCGGAGTACTCTCATCTTCATCAACCTCCAAAACAGTAAAATCCATGGGGAGCAAGTGTTTTCCTACTCGCAAAGGTACATCCTCAATCTTGCCTCCAGGGAACCTCATGGAACTCCGCCAATTGTAAGGTGATTCTAGCCGGAATTAACTCTCCAAAATTTAATCTTTTATACATCTAGTAGGGACTCACACTCACACTAGCCCGCAAATCACATAGAGCATTTACAAAGTGCACATTGTTGATAGAACAAGGAATACGGAAACTACTCGGATCTTCTAACTTTGGAGGGATAGTTCTCTGAATTACCGCACTACCATGTTTCAGCAAAGTAACAGTTTTTATCACATCACATGATCTACTGCCATTTAGAATTAACTTAAGAAACTTAGAGTAGGTAGGCATTTCTTGCATTTCCTCCGTAAATGGAATAGTTAAGCGAACTTGTTTAAGTATCTCAATGAATTTACTAAATTTCAAATCAATATTGTATCTAGTCAACTTTTGTGGGTAGGGAAGCTTTGGTTTATCATCAATTAAGCTTGGGGTGTCATCCTTTTCTTTACCCTTGTTCTCAATCACCCTCTCTTTTTCATTTATCTCACTAGGTCAATTCACAAGAAGTGCAACAAAACAAGCAAAATCAACTAAGGAAACAATGTATCAACAAAATAATCAACAATTAAAAATCAACGAGAAAACCCAGTGTATTGCCTCGGGTGGTACAATTAGGTGATGACTTTGGTTTTTCTAGAATTGAATTCTTTCCTTTGCATCGTTAGAGTATGCCTAGAATTGTGAGAGTTATACTCGAAACGAGTAGAGGAAGTTGCCACCGCATTTCTTTCGAGAAGTTGCGGAACCCGATTTAATCCTTGCCTATAATTGCATAAAGAAAAGGCGAATTGAAGGGTGCCCGACTAGGGTCGTTGGGTAAATTGCCTAATCGGGTCACTATCAAATAATATTTGTAAACCGATACTACTACCTATACACAAGTATAGTAGCAAGTAAGGGGTCGATCCTTAGGGAAGGAATTAAAGGGGGTTTAAGTCTAAACTTATCTAATTTGGCAACCAATTAAACTTTTGAAAGAGAATTTTGAATGAAAACTAGCTAATTGAATAACTTGAAACAAAGCTTTGGAAAATCAAATATTCTAAATAACCTAGGAGATACTAGTTGTCACCTTCTATAGGAAAAGATAACGCCAATCAAAATGTATATTTTACTCCAATAAAAAAGGGTCATTGTAATCATGGTTTGGAAATTTGATTAGAATCATTTCCTAAGTCAACTAACGCTCTCAATTCAAGTTCAAACCCAAGTCCCCTCAAGCCCTTACCAGAATTGAACAATCAAGAATCAAACCAATACCCAAGTCAATCCTCACAATCCCTTGCAAAGGGTTGAATTAAGCACCTCTCACCCCWAAAACAATGGGTGGCCAAATCCAAAGCAATAAGGTTTGAGAAATCACAATTCAAGGCAAATATGGTGATTGGAGAGAAYTATTAATATCATCTTGGCATTGAAATGATTATAGAATGGACTTCTAGCACTCCTAAGTTGCTAAACTACTCACACAACATGCTTAGAAGTAGAAAAACATGAAAAACAAAGGAAAACCATGAAGAAGAAGCCATTAAAGGAAGGAATTGTATCAACAAAAAGGGTATTAAAGAAACTATTCAATACTACTCCAAAACAAGCAAAACCACAACCAAAACCATCACAAACACAAGTAGAAACAATCTAACAACAAAAGGAACGTGTAGCTAACGAGTTTCTAAAGCTCGGGAAACCTTCAACTAGCTTGAGACGAATCAAGTCAATAGGCGGAACGTAGAAAACGAGTAAGCAAAGAAGAAGTTATGAATAAATCTTAAAGCTTGAGAATTAAAACAATGGATCGGAGTCTAACTAATGAAGAAGAAGACGAAGTTTACAATATTCAGTTTTCCTGTGGTAAGAGCTACTAGGAGCCACATGCTATACTTATTAGGTAATTAATATACCATGTATGGGCTTCATTGTCTAAGTTGATCAATTTAAGTCTTTGGGCCTATCACGGTTAATGGTACATTTGGCCCATGTGGATGGTACTAATAACTACCCCCAGACCTCGTAAAATAAGGAAATTTAATAAGCTTCGGGTATACCTGGGCGCTACCTGGTAATCTTAATCACTGGTGGTCTAAAGTACTTATACATACAAAGGCCCTCCTCTTACCTCAAGAGTTGTGACCCTTATTTCTCGCTTTTTCAGCGAGTGTAAGACGCGTTTCCCACTTAATCCAGCAATTGCTTTTTACAATTGAGCAGTAATGACAGTTTTACTCCAATATTTAATCACATGTCACTTCACATTCATGCAAACTTACTTCTACCATCAAGCTTTCGAAAACATCTGACAAATTTAAGAGAAAGAAAACAAGTCCATTAAGAAAAACGAAAAAAGGTTTTAAAGGAATTTAAAAGCGAAACTCAACAATCATCCTGATGATGATCAAATCACCCTTACTTTCTTAGTGGGAGATCAAGAGTAAGGTCCTTAGTTGCTAATTTTGGGAATTTTGATCTTTTTTGCAAATTAATCAGGTAAATAATCGACAAATTCCCTTAATTAATTTGATTTCCATAATGCATGTGTTGTATGGACTTATTAAGAATTAAAAAATGTCTGTTGACTTTGTTGTCTAACTGCAGCAAAGAGTTAGACCAATAGTAATTGGGATTCTATATCTTGTGGGTATGTTGGTCCGACGATATAATAAAAAAACCATGATGCGATAGTCAGGAGATAACCTATCATGTACAACCCATAGAAGAGGCATATCAAGCATCGAGTAGGAACTTAGAGGGAAAGGAGAATTTAAATGCATGGAGAGCGCCAAATAACCGCTGACAGGAGGAAACTGTCATAAATTCTTGCCCATGATCTTTGTCATCCAAGGCCTATAAATTGGTGAAGTCGCATCAAGACAACAACAACACATCAAACAAATCTATCTTTATCTTCGCATTTACTGCTTTCCTTTAGCCGCAATTGGTTTAGTAGCTAAGTATAATTTAGCGTAGCCTAGCATAACATAGCATATCATAGCATAGTTCAGCCTCATGGATCAATAGCTTGTTACTATCTTTCCAAATTGTGTGAACATAGAGGTAATCATCTTTCCTTGTAATATAGTTGTAGTCTCACTCTATGGTTACTATTTTAATGGAAGGCTTTTATATCTTTCAATCTTGTTTGTCCTAAACTCCAGTTTCACTCAACACTAGGCTTAATTTCCTTCGTTTAGACACTCTTATCTTTGTTTACAACCCTCGGAGCCATTAAAACGTTAATGAGGTTATCTAAATAATTAGTAACCAGTAGGGCAGTCCCCTACCCAATAAAATACAATATTGGGTTGTTCACTTGTTGGTGAAGTGTAAAATCCCCTCAACTAGTTTTTTTGGCAACCATAGTGGGAGAGGAGGTTGTACTGCATCAGTTACTTCTCAACCATGCCCCTAGACAATCCACCAAAAGGAGTGGTAAACATGAAGATGGTAAATCATCTGATCAAAATCTTAAGAATTCACTTGAGGATCTTGGTGATGTAGAAACTGTTGTAATCTGTTGAAGATCTTAATCCTCTAGAGCAAACCGAGTCTTAAATGCAAAGGCTAGACTGGTTGCATCCAACAAAAGGGGAAGATCATACTTCTAATTCCAAAAGTTTATTCAATTCAATATACACGCAATTTGTAGATATTGTTAAAAGCGTGTTAGAGGATTTAAAAGAAAACCATAACAATTCAATAATCTCCATCGTGGTATGGTGCACCAAACTGCTAGAGTGATAACTGTCGAGTTCCAAAACTTTAATTCTGAATGGCTGTCCAAACGGATCGTTGAAAATCAAACAGAAACTTCCACACAAATAAAATTCCTAACTACGTCAACTTCTTTCTATATATATTAGTATAGAGGTAAGTATATGGTCGATCCATGGAGAAGCTAAGTTTGCTCAAGTCCAAGGCTTAATTGATTTGGGTAATGAAACGAAATTTGGAGATTTTGAAATATCTAGAACTACTAGAAAACTAGGAATTTGAAGTTGTGAAAAATCAATTGACAAAAACACCTAGGTTCACTAGGTTGCCCAACCACTAATGCAATCAATGTTATCAAACAAGATCCCTTAATCCAATTTACTTTTGTTTGTGACCCTACCTTAGGAGGTTGATTGAAATCATCTTTCAAGTCATTTAATCATCCTCATTCAAGCTTTAGTTGAAGTCCCCTTCTAACCCTAACAAGACTTAGTCAAAATTTATCAAGCTAGCAACTCAAATCCCTTAAATAGAATGAAATGAGAAATCTCTCACATATAAAGCCTTGGTAGGCCAATTCCAAGTCTAAATATGCTCAAGAGGCCACAAATTGGGAAATAGATGATGGATTGAGGGTTTAAAAATCACTTTAACATTGATCACTCATTGTTAGGCTTCCTAGCTACCTAGGCTAAAAATCTACTCACTAAGCATGATTGCAAACTCAAAAACTACTAATTCAAAGCAAGAAATCAAGTTGAATGCCATGAGATCACAAAAACAAGTTCAAGATTAGGGTTTGCTAATAAAGGTTTCAAATCAAATCAAAACTTCACAAACAGTGCAGCAAAAAAATCAAAATCAACTAAGGAAACAATGTATAAACAAAAGATACAACAATAAAAACATAATAAGAAAACCAACAAAAATACATAATCAAAAATTGCATGAAAACAACTAAAACTTCAACGAAACTGAAATTAAAGAGTATCAAAGGACTCACCACGAAGATGTGAATGAAATCGATAAACGTGAAAAACGAGCGAGAAACAAAGAAGTTACGAAGGAAAGTTGAAAAGCATTAATGGAGTTTTCTCTCTCCTCTATTCTACTGGAAAATAACAAGATGACTAATATTGATAGAAAAAACATGTGAAATTGTTATTGCAAAAATGAAATCTAAAATTCTAGTTGAAATTCTTCTTGTTTTTTCTCTCTCCTCACAATTCTATTTAGGGAAATTACCATAGGTACCCCTAAACTTTTGCGTTTTTTTCCAAAATACCCCTCACATCTTCGATCCCTTCTAAGATAACCTTGAACTTTCTAAATTTTAAAAAAATGACTTTTTAAAGGGAAATCTGGATGGAGTTATTCAAAACTTTAGCTTATAAATGTTTTCAGGCCTATGCGCTTGCAAAAACCTTTAAAAAATCACTTTTAGAGAAATAAAAACAGACGGAGTTATGACAAAAGTTAGCTTATAAATGCGTTTCAAGGGTACCTATGAAGCCAAAGTTTATTGAAATGTATTTATAAGGTAACATCTGTTATAACTCCATCTAGTTTTCTTTCTAAAAAGTCACTTCTTTTGGGTTTTTGCAAGTTTAGGGGAATTTTGGAAGGGGTTAAAAATGTGAGTGATAGTTTGGAAAAAATGTAAAAGTTCAAGGGTACCTGTTGGATCTGCTGAACGTTACAAGAGGGGGGGTGAATTGTMACTTAAAGAAACTTGAGCTTTTTGCGGAATTTAAAACTGGAAGTAAAAGAACACGAGATGCGAGTTTTCACTAACACAAAAACTCTCCTTGACAACTTGTCAAGAGATAAAACTRTGACCTGATACCACACAGGATTTCTTCTTAGATTAGTTCGGATACCAACCCTAATATAATCTAAGACCTCTTCCAAGTTCCTTTCAAACTTGAAAGCCTCTCAACCAACCCCTCTGTTGATTGAGCACTCACTCTCTTGTAAGCTAAACTCTCTTACAAGCCTCTATGGATTATCACTCAACCCAAAGCCCTCTTCAAGTAACAATTCTACTTGAAGAAATAACAACTCGATTAGCAATGTGTGTAGGAATGACTCAAATTCTTTTTTGCTCAGATGTATGTTAAACTGATTTGGTCTTATGTATTTATAGAGCAATGTTAAGCGAGGAATGGAAGCATTAAGTCCACTACACATCACTCCCTACGAAGTAGGAAGTCATGCCTTAGTGGGACTTGGCATGCACGTCCATTATTCACACGTCCTATTAATCTGTTAGAATATAGCCGTTTATTCCTAAGATTTCTCAACTAATTTTTGCCTTGATGATCAAGCCTTAGGTTACAGCTTCTCACACGTTTTATTTCCTTAATTTTCTCAAAATCAGTTAAACCATTTTTCTTCAAAAATATCTTTTTGCCGAAAAATACTTTTGTAAAATATAATAAGGTAAAATCCGATTTTCCATAAATAATTTCGGACAAGATAAAATTGGAAGGTTGTAAAAAGATTTTATTCGAAAATCATTTGCCTAGGATTTATTTATTATTTAGAGATATCTCTTTAACACTTATCCTTAATTTATATCTTTTAATAAAATCCCTTTATTTAAAACGGATTTTAATGCCTTATTTTTATTGAGCCTTATTCCCACACAAATGATAAACTTACAATAAGTCTAAAATACATATATCCTAAACTTATTATACCCTGATGCTTCTTATGTCGAATCAACAGTAAGTCTCGAATCTTGTTTCTCCAAGGGACTCGAGTTCCTTGCACTTGAGTTTCTTCCATGAATTCATCAGTCTTCAAAATCACAGAAGCTCCCTATCCACTCTTTGGATGATCCTTACTTCATTAAGACTTTCAAGACATCTTTCCTGTAAATCACATCTAACACACACATCATTTATAAACACATGAGTTTGCTTTTGTTTGTTTTTTTCATTCATCAAAACTAGGGTTCAACAATACCCATGATAATTTCCCTTCTATTTAGATCACTCTTCTAACAAGTTTGCCTAAAATTACAAGTAACAAATAATTACAAGAGTGCCCTGAGAAGTGAACTATAGTTAAAAAGTCAAAATCGAGTCAAAGGAGGTGGCGTGGGTGCACCAAAGTTTCTGCCTTCGGGCTGGATTGGGAGCAGAAACGGCGCGGACGCGCTAGGGGATGGCACAGGCATGCCAAACTCTCATTCTCTGAGCAGGTTCGGGTGCAGGTGGTGATGTGGGCGCGCTAAACTCTCTGTCTGCAGGAGAAGAAAGGAGGAAGTTGCGCAGGCGCGCCAAGGTCTGGTCCCCAACTTCGAACGACCATAACTTCTGCCTCGGTGCTCGAATTGAAGCTTATAATATATCGTTGGAAAGATCTCAGAGTCTACTTTCCATTAAATCAAATATAACCTACAAATTCAAAGAGTACATAATGATATGGTTCGAAGAAGTTGTTAGCGTACAAGAAACAACATTTTAAGCATAACTCTTGCAAATTCAGTTCATGGCAACTTGTAACTATACACAAATGTTGCATTTGAGAGAATAAGAATAGAAAAAAGAGAAAGTAAGCTAACAACCTACAAAAACCACTAAAAACCACAAAATGCCACAAAACTATACAAAGTGGAAAACTAGCCAAAAAGCTTGTAAAACGATGTCGAAAACACACAAAAAGGCAAAAATAGGAGAGAAACAAGGGCGTATATATAACCACTTTTGCCACTTATAAAACTCTCCCTAAATGGGACCTTTGCGCGTCCTCGAGCAAATCAAAACCAAAGAGAAAGGAAAGAAAAAAAAGAAAACTATACACTAACTCACTTTCGTAGGATTCACGGTCACTTTTAGCAACTAGTGACAAGCCCTTTAAACCCCTAAGTCGTCAAGGAGGACGAGGTTGGTCTCGTGAGGGTTTCCAAGGGGAAATCCCACAACTCCATAAATAGCAGGAAACCAAGGCCAATGTTTTAAATAACAAACAAGGAAAACACAAGTGGAAAAATAAAAGAGAAAATGAAAATTTGGATAGAAAAAATGTCTCTTGGAAAAACAAAAAGAAAGTGAAAGTCTCTTGGAAATGGATTTCTTTAGGAATTTAGGGGACACTAATGAGTATAAAGGATGTCCCCCCAGCTAGGAGTCAAGCAAACATCAAAGAAGTTTCACGAAGTTTATGCAACTTATCAAAGCTTGTATGAAATCGAGTAATCTACTTCTTCGTCTCTCCATAGCTACCCTCCTCGACTTCAAATCGAACCAAATTTTGTGACAACTCATAGTCCAAAGACAGGTTAAGAGTAATAAATGTTACGTAGAAGCACACTACACTTAGACATCCTAACTACAAAAAGAACTAGTGACTCACTCCCCCTTTTGTGACTCAACTCCCAAAGTCAAAGGGCTTAATGGGTTGTAATGCTGGCAATAGGTAGGTGTGGACAAATGCATTTGGCTTGTGGTGGTAATCCTAGTAAGTAGAGTTTACATCAAACCAAAACTTTTGGGGAAAAATGCCCGAATTCACATCAACACACACTTTGAGAGGCAATCTCATTTTGCACTTGCTTGCTTTCTCCCGTTTCACTATGCTATACTTGAACTTTGAATCAATTTCCCTTTTTGTGCTTTTATTATTATTATTATTATTATTATTATTATTATTATTATTATTATTATTATTATTATTATTATTATTATTATTATTATTATTNTTATTATTATTATTATTATTATTATTATTATTATTATTATTATTATTATTATTATTATTATTATTATTATTATTATTATTATTTGCATTTTTTTCTTTCGTGCACTTGGGAATTTACTTTCTTTGCATACATTACTAATGCATTTCACTTACCAAATTTACAACACTTGAAGTTATATGCCTATCCATTTACAAACAACTAGCCACACTCCACTTGATTTCTAAAGGTCACAATATGTGAAATTTGGATTAGAGGCACGCAGTGAGGCTAACAAAAGAGTGGAAGCTCAAGGGGTTGCAAATGTACATGTAAACCAAAAATAAATCCAAATACGTATGTGGAAAAATAAAGAAAAATAACACATGAAACAGGGAAAATTAATTTAATCCCAAACCCGAAATGAGTGTCTTATCACACCTTGGGTAGTTCGGTCTAGTCCTTAGGAAAATCACAAGCAAATAGCAAAATTAAGACTGGTGCAAACAATCAATTTTTGAGGAATTTTGACATTTTATGCATGCTTTTAAAAAGATCACACTCTCACATGGTTCAAAGTCAACCAAAAATCACCAAGCAAGGTCTTCTATCATCAACTAATTAAGTTACGCCAAGCTTGGCGAAAAGGCTCACCACGAAGAATAGATCGAATTGCTTACTATAAAGCTTGTCATCAAAAGAATTCCTAGGAATCAAGCTTCATGACTCAAGCTTTGAAAAGATAGTGAATTTCTAATATAGAACCTAGCAAGCTCACAAGTCCAAGGGAAAATGAGTTGCTCAAAACAAAAATCCCATCCATGGTCTAAACCAAGAGACAAAACATAATTTACACACTTTGCCTTGAGAAGAAAACAAAAGAGAAGAAAAGAAAGAAAAAGAAAAAGATAGGAAAAGCAAAGGAAAATGAAAATATTATTGGCCTTTTTGCAGTATTCGATTTTTTTGTGATTTTTCCAACTTTGCAAAACTAAAAGCACAAAACACACAAAGCATAAATACAAGCAACAAGCCAATAGATAAATCCTAGGAAAACGAGAAACTTGGAGATACGTTTCACACTAATCCTCATCATCCCCTTATCAACTTCAAAAATCAACTTGTCTGAAGACAAGGACACTACAAAATAACCTCAAGGGGGAATCAATCAACCGACGTGCAAACAATAAATGTAAAATCGCAGTAGGGGAAACCCTTACGACGCCGCAAGCACATAATCTCAAAAGTAGTATCTCTAGGTACAAAAGAAAAATCCTAGAATCTAGCCAAGCAAGTTGCAAATATAAAAATTTTGGAGTTAGAAAACCTTACAAAGCCGCATCCGAGCCAATATAAGCACAAAAGCCCCCAATACCGGGCTTACAACCAACCCTGCAACTTAGTAGAAACTCCATTGTTGAGTCCCTTAGTGTTTTGAGTGATGACAAATAGTTGCAAAAACAGGTATACTGATCTGATGAATACAGCTGGTCCGAACAACTGAGATACTGTAATTGGTCACTTGAAAGATAGTGACATGTGTGCCAACAAGTTATATTGTGTAAGTTGCTATATGTGTTTGGCATACAGGAATTCCAACTATTGAAGCAGAAAGTCCTTTGAGGAAGACTCGAGAAGATCAAGCCTTATAATGAAGATCAAGGAAGCTTCGAGAAGTTTAAGAATAATGAAGATTAGTTCTAGGATTAGAATAAGTCTTCTTATTGTATAAGTTCATAAATGTGTTTGATGAATGCTTGTATTATTGGTTGATGGCATTCGGCTTTAAACTTTCTCTCTTAGAGTTGAAGACAACTAAACCAGTAGGTTGGTTGACTTTGAACCTACTAGTTGGGAGAACAGTTGTACTGTTCTCACAACGCGGATCATCTTGTCGAGCAAGAAAAGATTTTTGGAAAGCTTTTTTAAAACGATTTTGTGGAAACTTAAAGATGATCTAGTGAGAATATATGTTTGGATATATGGTAATTACTTGAGATGCAATTAAAGTAACATAAGATATTATGTCATCTTGTATGGAATAATATCTTATGGGACTTTTCTAAAATATAGGGAATAGATATATCATTATTTATCTCTTATATTCTAGGGTTGCAACACAAGTAATTGCTAGGCCTTTGGCAATAAATATCCATGTATATAGACTCAAGATCGAATACTTCTCTCCATGTTCTTAAAAGATTTTTTTTAGGGAAAGAAAGATAGAAAAAAAGCCTCAAGCCTAAGATCAAGAAAGACAGATTCAAACACACGAGTGCACACATTGGGCGATTATTATACTCTTGTAAACTCATCAAAGTGAGTAATTTAGAGAGAACAAGTTGTGATTGAATCACCAACAAAGGGGTTGGTGATTGGGTAGCTTTTGATAATTCATTATCGAGTGCTTGTGACTTCAAGTGCGAAATTAGTACACTTAGGTTGAGTGTGGGGTGACATTGTGTGTGTGAGTTCACATACATTGTGAGTGAGGGTTGCTTTGATTATTTTAGAGTAGATTTAATAAAAGTAACTAGGGTAGGAGGACGTAGCCCAGAGTTGGGTGAACCTCGTTAAATTTGGTGTGCCTTTATTATTTTTGCTCGATATTGTTCTACGTACTGTTCAACACTTATTCCGCTGCAAAACCAGTTCAACTAGTCTACTATACTAGAACAGTCCACAATCAAAAATTTTAATAGGCACTCAATTCACCCCCCTCTTGAGTACCTTCGGGAAACCTTCATCCATGAAAGGCAAACACCTCCCCCCAACTAGAACGGAACTCCGTCTCGGCATTTAAGACAAAGAAGAAGGGAGGGAGGGAAATAAAAGGGGGGCAAAAATTAAAATACATAGCCCGAGGAGCTTACAACGACACAATTTCCAAAATAGCCATAGACACGCACTCCAAGAGGGAAAAGAAAGAGAAAGAAAGGATAGAAAAAGGCCTAAGTCCTCGGGGTGTCTCCCGAAAGCACATCTTTAACGTTACTAGCTTGAGGCAACCTCCCATTTAAGGAGGATCGAACGCATGAAACTTTAGTACACTTTGTGAGATTTGGGCCTCATAATATAGCTTGAGACGATGGCCAGTGACCTCGCAAGGTGAATCAAGCTCCTTGTTCCAAAGCTCCACCACTACAAGTTGATGAACTTCTTTGACTTAAAAAGGAACCGACCACCATGAATTTAGCTTGCTCGGAAATAGTCTAAGCGTTCATTTTAAAAGTATCACTTTAGCACCCAGATGCCAATCCTTAAACCTAGCCTTGTATGTGCTTCCACAATCAAAAGCATCTAACCAGAAGCTTCCTAGCTCGATGGAGGTCTAAAAGCCTCTTTCTCCCCCCCCCCCCCCCCCCCCCCCTTGCCAAGTCGAAATTAATTGTTTTGATTTGCCGATTGACTTGTGCTCAATTTGGACTGATAGTGGCATGCCTTGTGTAGACACCTGAAAATTGGCTCCCCAAATGAGTAATCGTGATGAAATATACCGCGTCTCGCGTTTGTTTCGACTCGGAAAAGATGCTTTGAACTCACGGAAGTTGGAATACGTGAGGTCGTACTCGGATATTGAGCAAAGGTCACATACAAGGCAAACATATTTTCTTTCGATTTTCTCGATAATTCAAAGGTTTTCAAGGTTTTCAAACAAGATACACTGGCGATTCTCATACTTTTTGATTTTCATCATGTGCGTCAATTTTCTGAATCGCCATATTTTTAAATTATTTTTCTGATTTTCTATGATTTTCTATGAATTTTGCAACGTTTAAATACGCAGAATACGCAGAAAATACGTGAATAATTAGAAAATACTCCGGAAATACGTGGAACTTCTAGAACATTCTAGAAATCCTTGCTTGGAGAGCAAGGGTGTCTAGGTACGTCGAATCAAGGGAAATCACGATAAAATCGGAGGAAATCAAAACATATCGAGTTTTTTGGAAAAATATACAAAACATTGAGCGTATATACGCTGAAATGGGCGTATATACGCCTGATGAGCGTATATACGCTCCATTTGAGCGTATATACGCTCCACAATACTCTACGAAATTGCCAAAACTTTTTGGAAATTGAGCTGCGTATATACGCTAGGATGAGCGTATATACGCTGCTCACCTGCGTATATACGCTCATCCTCAGCGTATATACGCAGGGTTTTTGGCCTCGTTTTTTGCCTCGTGCCTATAAATACTCCCTGCCTTGCTCAGTTTGAGACACGACTTCATACGACTTGAATACGCACTTCACGACTCAGAACCTTCACAATTTCACAAGACTCAAGTCACAAACACATCAAACACTCACAAACACCTCAAACACATTCGATTTCAATTCAAAGCATCGATTCTCTTCGAATCAACAAGCGAAATAAGGGTATAAATCTGAGATTACTCACCAAACCTCTCTTTCACTCTTTTTATTTCTTTTGTTCACTTTTAACTTGATACTATTATTTTGAGTTTTAATTCAATTAAAAGCATGTAGAAACTCACTTGTTAATGGTTTCATGTAATATGTAGTTTTCTTAATATTTCATTGTTTCCATTGTTTTCTTGGTTTTCATTTTTATTTATACATATTATTATTGTCAATACTAACTCGTTTGTTTGTCTCATTAGCAATTCAATCGAAAGGCGATTCTCTTGAGTTTTTATTCTAACAATTCGATTGTTTGCAGTGACAAGGTGAGGAGGACATACATAATATATTATGCCTTACTAACCTTTGTTTTCTTGTCTCTTATGTATATATATTCAACACACTTGTATATATGCTTAAACAAGACCGGAATTTAATCGTTTGTCACATTAAAGTCAGATAATCATGACCCGTTTTCTAAGCACCTTATTAACATTGACTAACAATCAAGTGATCGCCTTATCCATTGTAGAAGTCTTTGGTTGTACATAATAGCAACCACTAGTAATCAATGCACTCTCAAAGTCAAATCAATAGGCTCTTTTGATTCAATTGTTATGATTTATGGAACTACAATGAGACCGAGTAGAGGCCGCTACACTGCGGGCGAATTGGGTTACAGATCTGATTCGTACCATGTCCCCGAACCACGACTGGTTACTTGATTGGACGTGGGCATTAATTTGGCACCAATGTTTCGGGCGTCCGTGATAACCTATATAGGCACGGTGGCGATCCCTCAATTCGATGACCACCCCAACGCATCACATGCGGATTCCATGGCTCAACTCCATGACACTGAAGCTGAGGTCAACGCCCTTGCCTAAGGCGGGCGGAGCCTTTGACTGAGTCTGAAGAGACGATAGTTTCGTAAGACGAAAGTCAAAGTATTCGATTCGGGACGGAGAGCAACTCAAGACGTTCGCGACCTGAGTTACCCTTTTTCGCCGGTACGCTGCAAACAAAAGTTAGTTTACCTGTAGCCGTGTCCATGCGGTCGATTGTGCTGTATGTCTGAGTCTTGAGCGTTCATTTCCCCGTTTGGCTGACTGGGAGAAACGCAGGTGCGTCCCATGCTTTCCGAAGAGATGAGCATTGAATTGAGAACGATAGCCCTAATTCAGGATTAAGGATACCTTGGTGACGACATAGGTCTGTTTTATGTCTAGCGAAAATTGCATGCAATGTTGACTTGTGACTTGTGATTTGATGTTGAGAGAGTGGCAAGAGTCATTGATTTGAAAGAGTCATTGAATTTTGGAAGGGCCTTGTCTAGGTCTGGTTCTAGACATAGTTTGCAAGAGTCATTGAAGTTGAAAGGGTCTTTGTCTAGGTCTGATTCTAGACATGGTTTTGAGAGAGTCATTGAAGGAGTCTTGTCTAGTCTGGTTTTGACATGGTTTGAGAGAGTCATTGAGGAGTCTTGTCTAAGTCTGGTTTTAGACATGTTTTTGAGGGAGTCATTGAAGGAGTTTTGTCTAGGTCTGGTTTTAGACTGGTTTGAAAGAGTCATTGAAGGAGTCTTGTCTAGGTCTGGTTTTAGACATGGTTTGAGAGAGTCATTGAAAGTGGCTTGTCTAGTGTCTGGTTCAAGACATGATTTGAGAGAGTCTTTGAAAGTGGCTTGTCTAGGTCTGGTTCAAGACATGATTTGAAAGTGACTTGTCTAGGTCTTGATTCTAGACATGATTTGAAAGTGATTGTCTAGGTCTGATTTAGACATGATTCGAATGACCTTTGAATTTTGAAGAGTCAGTCTAGGTCTGGTTCTAGACATGATTTGAAAGTGTCTTGTCTAGGTCTGATTCTAGACATGATTTGAAGTGACTTTGAATTTGAAAGAGGCCAGTCTAGGTCTGGTTCTAGACATGATTTGAAAGTGACTTGTCTAGGTCTGATTCTAGACATAAAGGACGATACTAGAGTCTAATCCTAGTATCAAGTGCCATTTGAAGAGTGTCATTTGGAAGAGTGACTTAGGGATAGGTGACATTTGGCGAGACTGTGACTTGACTTAACATTGACGAGACAGTGACTTTGATTGGAAAGGACAGGGTCCAAAAGTGATTTTTCAGGATTTCACTTGATAGCAATAGACTTGAACACGTAATAGGGCTTAGGAGACAAAAGCCCCAACTGGAATTAAGGAGCCATGATGACAACGAGCCCCCAGCGAGACTTTGAACAATGTGTTTACGGACTTAGAGACATAGAGAAAGTGATGATTGTATGGATGAGTTCCCAACAAGATGTACTAACCAAAGGTCAGGTGGCTTTATTCTTCGGATTGAGTCAATGAGTCCTTGAAGGTGACAAAGAATGGCTATGGTTCGAGAAATAAAAGGGTCAATTTGTGACTAGGGTCAAGATGTGGCTAGATCGAGGTCGGCAATGATGTTGGTTCAAACATGGACTATGTCAGGTTCTAAACTGGCAAACCATAATCGATCTTAGCAAGTCAAAGCATCAGAGGGCTCAAATGATTTAGTGTTAATGCTGATGCGGTCGAACCTCGAGAGAGGCTTCCTACGTATCTTCGGAATCAGACCAACGTATTCTGATTGATGATTTGAACAATGCCTTATGTGAGAGGGCTTTTGTGGTTGTAACGTGAGGCTGTGGTTTGAGGGTTGAAAAGGGCTTGATGTTTGAAGTGACCCACGGTGCGCAGCGTGCTTTTTAGACTTTGCTTTTTTGTTTTGGGCTTTGAACTTTGGATTTAGATTTTGAAATTGATTTGCATTTGTGAAACGTTGTATTGAACTTTGATTTTTGCTTTTTCTTTTTGCCATTTTATTCTTTTTCTTTTCTTTCTTTTGCACTGTCTTTTCTACGCACCGTTTGGTCCAAAGGGTTAGGTATGTGGGTGATGAAAGAAAGATAGGCTAATTGATAGTGTTTGTGGTCAAAAGGTTTGCAAGGGTTTTTGATTTGATGTGACAAAGGGAATGGAAGGGAGGGGTCATTTTGTGGAAGCGTGAAAGAAGGCCTCTCTTAGGCGTTGTTCAATTTAATCAGTATCAGATTAAACCATTGTGGCAATGAGTGTTGAACTTGCATAGAATTAGAAAATAATATTGCAAATGAATGAGTGTTGAATGTATATGGCTTATTGTATAGGAAGACAACTAGACTCAGGGACAGATTTAAAGGGTCATATAGCTAGGACTGGGACTCTGTGACTCATCTAGAGAAGAGGCGCGAGATCGATGACCCACGCCTTGGGGTGACTCTTGAGGTTTGATGGTAGTGGTGTTTGATGTTTTTTCCAGTTGGGGCAAGGAGGTATAGATGAGGCTTTTTTTTGTGGATGATGGAGGGTCAGAGACATGGGCCTTTTGTGGAGGTAGGATTTGTTTGACTTCTTGCCTCTTTGGGCCCCAGGGACAAGTTGCGAGTCTTTTGCTATCTTGCTGGAATCAAGAAATTACACTTAGAACCAGAAACAAAAAGATTGAAAACTCTTAAGACAAACCTAACTCAGTCTTGAGGTTCTGGACTTAAGGAATGGACTCGAAAATAGACTTGAATGGGCTAGACCTAAATCTGATTTGAGGTGCTAGACTCGAGAAAGATTCAAACTAAGATGGGCCTATTTCAGAATTAAGACCTTTAGACCTACGAGCCACTTGAAATTGAATGGGCCTAGCCTTGAATCAAAGTTGCTAGGGTTGAGTCTAAGATTGAACCTAGTTCAGTTTTAAGGTTCTTAGATTGAAGTTGAAGCGAACTAATTCAGATCAAGCTCTTGGGTTTAAATGGAATTGACCTAATTCAGACTTAGTTTTTGAATTGGAATTGATTGAACCTATTCAGATTAAGGCCAAAAGGTCGAATCTAAGTCAGATTTAGACTCTTGGATTGGAATCGAACCTAAGTCAGACTCTAGGTCAATGGAGTTTGAATTGAATTTGGATTGAATGGGCCTAATGGATAAAAACTTCATGTCTTGAACCAAACCATAGATTAAGGGACTGGGCTTAGTTGGTGGCTAAGAATTTGGACTGAACAAAGAGTCACAAGTTAACAAGCACATTGATTGAAACACAAAACCAATTATTATTCTTAAGGTCAGGATCTAAGTGAACTATAAGTCGGCTTGGTTAGTCTGACAGTGTACCATGCCTAAGAGTAGAGCTGGGTCCAATTTCACCACCACAATATTGGTGATGTATGGCCGAGTACCCTTATATACACGCATCGAGTAACACGTGCATACGCGCAGGGCGGATGGACTACCTTAGCCATTGTGATCAATTAACCACATGCAACCAAGTAAAAATCCCCTTAAGGTGATCTCGAGCATGAACATGCCATATTGAGACCAAAGTGCCTAGACATGACCCTATTCGAAGGGTACAAAGCAAAATTCAATTGATTATGAATATGGAACTACGAGACTTTCAAGTCTGTCCCTCACCAATGTGATTATCCCAGTGAAGTCGCCAAAAATGTAGGGCTCCGCCCGCTTAGGCAAGGGCGTTGACCTCAGCTTCAGTGTCATGGAGTTGAGCATGGAATCCGCATGTGAGGCGTGGGGTGTGTCATCGATTGAGGGATCGCACCGTGCCTATATAGGTATTCACGGACGCCCGAAACATTGGTGCAAATTAATGGCCCACGTCCAATCAAGTAACCAGTCGTGGGTTCGGGGACATGGTACGAATGATCTGTAACCCAATTCGCCCGCATTAGCGGCCTCTACTCGGTCTCATTGTAGTTCCATAAATCATAACAAATGAATTCAAAAGAGCCTATTGATTTGACTTGAGAGTCATGATTACTAGGTGGGTTGCTATTATGTACACCAAAGACTTCTACAATGGATAGGCGATCACTTGATTGTTAGTCAATGTTATAAAGGTGCTTAAAAACCGGTCGTCCATGATTATCTGACTTTAATGTGACAAACGATTAATTCCGGTTGTTTAAGCATATATACAAGTGTGATTGAATATATATAATAAGAGACATGAAAAACAAGGTTAGTAAGGCATATATATATGTATGTCCTCCTCACCTTGTCACTGCAAACAATCGAATTGTTAGATAAAAACTCAAAGGAATCGCCTTTCGATTGAATTGCTAATTGAGACAAACAAACGAGTTAGTATTGACAATAATAATATGTATAATAATAATGAAAACCAAGAAAACAATGGAAACAATGAAATATTAGAAAACCTACATATTTACATGAAACCATTAACAAGTGAGTTTCTACATTGCTTTAATTGAATTAAAACTCAAAATATAGTTAATCAAGTTAAAAGTGACAAAGAAATAAAAAGAGTGAAAGAGAGGTTTTTGGTGAGTAATCTCAGATTATACCTTATTTCGCTTGTTGATTCGAAGAGAATCGATGCTTTGAATTGAATCGAATGTGTTTGAATGTTTGTGTGTTTTGATGTGTTTTGTGACTTGAGTTTGTGAATTGTGAAGGTTCTGAGTCGTGAATGTGCGTATTCAAGTCGTTGAAGTCGTGTCTCGAACTGAGCAAGGCAGGGAGTATTTATAGGCGAGGCAAAAAACGAGCCAGAAACCCTGCGTTATACGCTGAGGTGAGCGTATATACGGAGGTGAGCAGCGTATATACGCTCATCCTAGCGTATATACGCGCTCAATTTCCAAAAGTTTTGGCAATTTCGTAGAGTATTGTGGAGCGTATATACGCTCAAATGGAGCGTATTACGCTCATCAGGAGCGTATATCGCTCCATTTCAGCGTATATACGCTCAATGGTTTTGTATATTTTTTCCAAAAACTCGATATGTTTTATTTCCTCCGATTTATTCGTGATTCCCTTGATTCGACGTACTAGACACCCTTGCTCTCCAAGCAAGATTTCTAGATGTTCTAGAAGGTTCCACGTATTTCCGGAGTATTTTCTAATTATTCACGTATTTTCTGCGTATTCTGCGTATTTAAACGTTGCAAAATTCATAGAAAATCATAGAAAATCAGAAAAATAATTTAAAATATTGGCGGATTCAGAAAATGTGACGCACATGATGAAATCAAAAAGTATGAGAATCGCCAGTGTATCTTGTTTGAAACCTTTGAAACCTTGAATTTATCGAGAAAATCGAAAGAAAATATGTTTGCCTTGTATGTGACCTTTGCTCAATAATTCCGAGTACGACCTCACGTATTTCAACTTCCGTGAGTTCAAGCATCTTTTCCGAGTCGAAACAAACGCGGACGCGGTATATTTTCATCACGGATTACTCATTTGGGGAGACACATTTTCAGGTGTCTACACCTTGCCATAGACAAGCCGATATGGGGTGGTCCCAATCGGAGTCTTGAATGTGGTCCTATAAGCCCATAAGGCATCATGCATTAACCTTGTCCGACCAATCCTTCCGATAACGAGAGACCATTTTCTCAAGGATGCTCTTAATTTGCCGTTTTGAAACTTCAACTTGTCCACTTGTTTGGGGATGAAATGGAAGACTAAACTTCTTGCGAAATACCATGCTTCTTGAGAAGTGCGTTGGTACGGGCGACGGGGCGTCACCTAGCCAGACTGGGTCCGGTCCCTCTGCTCCAAGGGGTACAATTTAAGGGTGGCTCGCTTTGTTTGCTAGAATTGAATTCTTGCTTTTGTATATTGTGAGTATGCTTGGAGTTGTGTGTATATACTTGAAATAAGTAAAGGAAGTCGTCACCGCACTTCTTTTGGGAAGCAACGAAACCCGTTTTAAGCCTTGCTAAAATTGCATAAAGCAAGGCGAAGGACTCCATGTCTGGTAGTGCACCAAAGGTCTGGATTAGCGGACAAGGGTATGGGTGAAGTAGTGGACAACACCCCCCTGCATCTAACGGCCTCTACTCAATTATTGCGAGTTGATTGTCCGATACTATGCACATACCATGCACAACAATTTTCCATTTTAAACCCTAAGCGTGCAAAATTACAGCGCGGGTTGTTTAACAGGATACTATGCACATAGTGTCCAGTTTTTTGTAGCATCTGCTGTTAATTCCTTATTCCAGGAGACTAATGCCAGTTGTCCATAGTTATCTTATTAGGTGTGAAACACAAAATTTGCAGGTCTTTGTTAAAGCATATTAAAGTTGTGAGACAAGCATGCAAGCACTCGTACGAGAAATTGAAAGTTGTGCCTTAAGGTTACTTTTAAATTGAATTGTAGAATTGGTTGTTAATCAATATTACATGCAAATTACATAGAAAGTCGAATTTCTAAACAAGCATGCAAAAGCGGGTTTAGAACTGAGACGTTGGCCTCAAACCTACCTCGCAACACGATGTCRAARACCAAGAACGTAGCTTCGGACCCTTAAGAACCCTTTTCGAACCTTTAGAACCCTTAAAAACCTCCTAGATCTGATGCAAAAGAACGTTTGAATGTGTTTTTATGTGTTTGAGTGTGTTTGAATGTGTTTAAGAGAGAATGCGAGTGAGAGAGGGTTGAACAAGTGAGAGAGAGGAAATTGCCCAAAGCCTCGAGAGTCGGAGAAGAGAACCCCGTGAAATGAATTATGGACTCCCGATTTATAGTCAAGGGTCGAAATCGGCCAAAATAGGTAGGTTGCGGGTGTAATTAAGCCCAAAACTCCACTACAAGAATTTCGTGTAAGGCGAACCGAAACTATCGACCGAAAAAAAATCGGTCGGTAACACCGACCGACACCGACGTTGCGGCGGTGAAATTACCGACCGAAAAATCGGTCGGTATTACGACCGATTTGAAAATCGGTCGATGTACGACCGATTTTCGGTCGGTAAATCATTGGTTTTAATTCCCTCACCACACTAAAAATAAAAAAAAAAACAAATCCAAAAAAGTACTGACCGAAAAATCGGTTGGTGTACGACGATTTATAATATCGTCGGTTAACTTTATTTTAAATTAAATATTTTTTCCTTTTCTGTTGTGTTTCTTCGACCCTCATGCCTCTCTTAGTCTCTTTCTCTTATCCTCTCACCATACCCTCAGATCTCACCTCTCTCTCTTCCCCCTCATCTCTCACCCTCAGATCTCTCTCTTCCCCCTCATCCTCTCCCCTCAGATCTCACTCTTCGTCCTCATTCCCGTCCCCATTCTCTCTCATCCCCCTTCGTCCTCATTCTCTCTCTTCCCTTATCCTCTCATCCTCGTCCCTCATCCTCTTCATCTCATCCTCTCTCTCTCCTCACGCCGTTTCTTCTCCCTTACTGCCGCGTCGTCGTCCCTCCTCTCCCAACGCTCTCCCGCGCCGTCGAGATGCAAGCCCCTCTAGGCAATTTTTTTTTAAATTCTTGTTTTCCTTTTCTTTATTGTTTCCTGATTTAATTTTTGTTTCTTACTTATTTTGCTCTAGATCTATATATTCATAATAATTGAGTTTTTTGATTTCGTTTTGATTTCGTTTAAGATCTCGAAATTTCTAGGTCATTTTTTGATTTTTTCGTTTCTGATTTATTGTTTTATTTGTTATTTTTTCATGTTTTCGTATCTTTAATAATTATCAGCAATTAAGATCATGTAAAAATCTTTAACTCGTGGGAAAGGAGTCAAAATGCGATTTATAAATGAGTACGTAGCTGTTTTGATCGCAATGGCATGATCTGTTAAGTTAATTGTATGCTCCTTGTTAGTTTGATGTGGCAGTTTGTTGAAAGGTTGTTAAGTACTATTTAACTTATTAGCAGAGATTCTGTTAGAATTCATCTTATATACTGTAGTTCAATCAGAACAAGCATGGCAGATTAACATTTATCTGTTGATGAAGTAAGACACAATTGATTAGATTATGTAACTAGGAAAATTTATTAAGATTGCATTGAAACGTGTTTTAAATAAATACAATCAATTATAGATTTATACTATACATGTTGCATACTAAATTTGTGCAGTAACTACAACTGAGAGTGCAATGAGTGCATTGGAGTACTTGGGATCGGAGAAGATCAACAGAACACCTCTAAGGCAAGCTATTCTATTAATTAGTCAAGTAATTAATCAATTAGTAGTTGTGCATGTACTCATAATTAAGTATTTCTACAATTCTATCGCTACGTTTAATCTAATCACGGGGCTAATGCGTGGTGCATGGACAGGTGCTTGGAAGAGGGTGCCGAAATGTTCATGTGTGAAGTCGCTGAAGCTCTCGGATGCTAGACGATAAGGTCCCAAGCTGTAAGAGCAAGCACTAGCTGCTTATAATGTGAGTAAATCGACTTCTTTTCTTCTTTGATAGTAGAAGCATTCAAGCATATCTGTTATAGGAGTACAACTTTCAGCTTTAAACCTACTAAATTTTAAATTTTACTTTATCTTTAGTTGTTTTGGTTATTATGTTGATTTATGTTTGATTGCTGATTTATTTGGTGTTTGTTTTGTTTAATGGGTTTTGATCTTGAGGTTGCTAGCTTAACGAGGTTGAAAATTGAGTAATTGATCATATGGTTGAGTTGGGTTGAATTTGTTGACTTCAATATTTATCAATCTTGAGTAAATTGGGGTCTTGTTTATTGCAATTTATTTATGGATCATCATGTTTTGTGAATTTGTCGCTGACTCAGTTTCATGCTATATATAGTACTATTTCCTGGTGATAAGTTTTTACTTTGATCTGTTGAAATAACATCAATTTGCTTATTGAGAAGTGAAATTTCTGAGGCTTTCACTCGATTAGAGCTTTGTCAAGATGATGAGTGTTAGAACTGTGTTACATTATGTGAATTTGTTCATGTATTATTTGTCTAATGTTTTCTTCTTCCTCGAAATGATACGAAGCATATGGATGTTTTTTCAACGAACTTTTAGCTGTTGAGCTTGTGCTTCTCGCCCGTAATTGCTATTCTGGACATTGTATTTTCCTATTAAGGAATGTTTTGTTTTTTCATTATAATAGAAAGTGATATGAAAATTCAGGGTCACAATATATTAGACTGAAGAGTTGCTAATTGTAGTATCTAGTAGGATATTCATGATAATGGTTGTTCTGTATTTATTTATTTGCTCATGATAATTTTCATGTGTCTTGATACTTCTCCTCTTTAGGTATTTTTCATCTTACGTCTTTCTCTTTCGAATATCATAATCTCTTGGTGAAGAAAGTAATGCATTTGATTTGTTTTCAGATTGCTTTTTTGCTTTGAAGGTGTGGAATGCACAGCAAGCTGGTGCAGCTGCTGTCCTTGTTGCGGACGATGTTGAGGAAGCATTGATAACTATGGATACACCTGAAGAAGATACTATATCTGCAAAATACATTGAGAACATCACCATACCTTTCTCCTTATAGAGAGGAGTTTTGGTGAAAGACTGAAGAAATCTTCAAGAATGGTGACATGGTTAATGTGAATCTTGATTGGAGAGAAGCTGTTCCTCATCCTGATGATCGAGTAGAATATGAGCAAACAATGCAAATCTCAGTGTATCAATCATGGAAGTATTTTGCCCAGATCCTGAGCAAGACTTCAGCAGAGGCTATGATGGCAAGGATGTGGTGGTTGAGAACTTGAGGCAGCTTTGTGTCTATAAGGTGGCAAATGAAACGGGAAACCTGGGTTGGTGGGATTATGTTACTGATTTCCAGATAAGGGTCCCATGAAGGAAAAGAAGTACAACCAGGACTGTGCCATGGCGTGATCAAATCTCTGGGTAAGTATTAATGGTTAATTAAAAGTTAAAACTTAAAACACCCCACTATCTTAGGTCTGTTATAGATGGCTCCTTTTTACCTTAAATCTGCAGGAATTGATTTGAGAAGATTGAAAAATGCATGGGAGACCCAGAAGCTGATGAAGATAATCCTGTCTTGAAAGAAGAGCAGGAGGCAAGGTAAACACATGGACACTTCCCTGTTCTTTCTCAACTAAGTATATTTCTGTACATTCATTTGCTTCAGTATTTAATGCAACTGACTTTGATGTATAAACTATATTTAGATTGGCAAAGGATCAAGGGGTGATGTAACTATATTGCCCACCCTTGTTGTCAACAATCATCAATACGAGGTTAGTACCATTTACAATTATATTTATTGTTACACTGCTAGTGCTGTCATGCCCACTGAAAAATATGACAACAGGGAAGTTGGAGAAAGGAGCTGTATTGAAGCATTTGTTCTGGTTTTGAGAAACAACGAACCTGGTGTTTGCTTGAGTGATGGTAAGGCCCTTTGATCATGGTGCTTATTGCTAAATGGTAAATACATGTTTTATTGTAGTTGTACCCGTTTTTTCTATGTGTCATGCCAGAAATTGAAACAATGAGTGCTTGGATAATAATGGGATTTGGCAAGACAAAGCTTCAAATGTTACAGCATGCAAGGTATTAGTGAATATCTTTTAAGTTTGAAGTTGTTTCTGCTATAATTCCTATCTCCCCACTTTTACTTTGTGTTGAAACTGGTTTTTATCCTTGATGTTTCCTTTTTAATTCTAGGATACATTTCGTGGACGAGTATGTAATGCCCACTTGTCGATGGTGTGCAGTTTCAAGGGATGGATACAGTTCATGCAAACGTAAGACTTTGATTTTGCTTCTCTTTGTATTATCTTGACATTAGTGCTCACTGCTCAGTGATATTTGTTGATTTACGATAAACTTTCCTTCAAGGATGTTTTGCACGAGGAAAAAAATGTAGCAGGGAATTCATTAAGATAGGGAATGGAAATATGCAATAAGAATCATTAAGGTAGTCTTGTTTATTGTTGGGAATATGAGTATAAATAGCTCTAAAGATTTTGTGAGTGATAGGCCTGTTTGCTTCATCTGTAGATATTAGTAATTTAGTATTTCTATGCATTTGAATAGCCAGGCTTATCACTTATATAGAAAGGTTCATTTTTGATTTGGACCAGATCCAATCCAATCTGATCTATAAGTTTGATTTTTTTTTTCAGTCAAATTTCTAACAATTGCAATTATGCAATCCACTTTTAAAATCTGTATGTTTGGTCCAAACCCAATCCAAATTTGACAAAAATTATTTCTTGGTTTCAGCCTAGTGATCAGTGATTATTAATTTCTTATAATGAACTTAGAGAAGCAACTTTTCCATACAATGTTCCTACTCCTACATTTGAGTTTGCTTCATTTGTATATTGGCTCTATTTGAGTCGTTTTGTAGGCGGTTTGGAGCAGTTTGGTATAGTTTGCCATAGACGACAAGGCACGTGCTGGCGGAATTCATGTATGGAGAAGGATGCCATCATCTGTCTTTATATTGCAAGGACAAACATGAAGCAAACTATAGATTCAACATACTTACTGCAAAGTTGTAGACCCTGGCCAATCGATAGATTCTTCTATTTTTAACTATGGCTATATTTTCTGTAACATATATTTGAAGATTTGATTCTTGTGGGAATGATTCTGATGATATATTAATCTAGATTATATATTTAAAGTTTTACATTTATATTTTTATAATTAATTTCTTTTTCTAATTCATTTAATATATTGAAAGCAAAAAAAAACAAATTTAAAATAAAAATAATAATCTGGACAGATACCGACCGAAATATCGTCGGTAATGGGAAATTTTTAGTGTAAAAAAATAAACTGGAGTAATTACCGACCGACCTTTCGGTCGGTAATGAAGAAGTTTAAATTAAAAAAAAATAATATGGTGTGATTACCGACTGAAAGGTCGGTCGGTATACCGACTGATTTTCAAATCGGTCGGTATACCGACCGATCTTTCGGTCGGTAATCATTCCATTGTCCCTCCATTTCTTGGAGGGAATAATTGGGTTACCGACCGATTTTTCGGTCGGTATACCGACCGAAAAATCGGTCGGTAACCCAATTTTTCCCTCCAAAAAATGGTCGGATGTTATTGGTCGGTGATCGGTCGGTAATCGGTCGGTAAATCCTTACCGACCGATTAYCGGTCGGTAATTTTTGGATTACCGACCACCGAAATTCCGACACCGTTTACCGACCGATTTTCGGTCGGTAACCCCTGTTACCGACCGATTTTTGGTCGGTAAGCGTGGTCGGCCGAAGCCAATTTTCTTGTTGTGCTCGGCGTAATTTCACCCTGCACCTCCTATATTCTGGTCGATTTTCCTTGCCTCGAATAGCGTGATTGCGATGAAATAATATCGTAATATAATCGTATAAAAGATGTACGTGATTTTGTACTATCACGGCTGATATTATTGCAATTCTGGCTGATAATATTGCGATATTCGGGATATTTAGCGGATTGCTTTACCTCGAATAGTTCGATCATAATGAAATACAATCTAGATAAAATCATATAAAATATGTGCGTGATTTTATATGATTTCAGATGATTTTATTGCGATGCTCGGGATATTTGGCTTCCTCGGGAAGCTTGTCTCGTGGCAAAGTATCTCGGGATGGTCCGCTTTGCTCGGTTTTTCGTTTTTGCTTAAGAAATTCGGAAATATTAAACCATAAATCGAAAAATTATGGAAAAAATATGTGAAAATTCCTTGTCCAAAATAATGTGTTGTGTTAAAATTTCATAAATTTTGGAATTGCTTTCATAATTTAATTAATTATCTAGAATTAATTTATTGCTAAAAATTCCGAATATTTTAAAAAATGCTTAGAAAAATTTAGAAAAACTCCAAAAAATTCTAGAAAAATGTTTTAAAATAAGTTAAAATTATTATACATTGTGTTTACTTTGAGCATGTTGAAGAATGCTTCGTCCAATTGTCGCTTGACCGTTGTTCACTTGCTAATCCAAAACAAGTATGCTGCCTACGTATCTCATAAGGAATCAGACCATTCGTAGTTCTGATGCATGGTGCTATTGTGTTGGTGAGACGTGGTGCACGTGTATGCCTTAGATGTAGTATTTCTTGAGCGGGTCTATGTTGGTGAGGCTGTAGAATTATCACCATTTGTGTACATTAGTGTAACTGCCCCTTTTGGAAAGATCTTTTTGACAATGTAAGGACCCTTCCAATTAGGACGAAACTTGCCACGAGGATCTAGGACCGTTTTGCGAAGTTCTTTAAGAACCAAATCACCTTCTTTAATGCGTCGTGATTTGACTCCCTGATTGAAGTACCGTTCGACCCTCTTTTGGTATGCCTACACATGATGCAAGGCTGCTAACCGTTTTTCGTCGGGCAAAGCTAGCTCATCAAATCTCGCCCTTACCCATTCTGCTTCTAGGAGTTTGCTTTCTAGGACAATACGTAGAGACGGGATCTCTAGTTCTACTGGTTGAATAGCTTCGGGACCATAGACTAGTGAAAACGAAGTAGCACCCGTTGAAGTGTGAATAGAGGTCATGTAACCCCAGAGAGTGAAGTGTAGCTTTTGTGGCCAATCTCGATAATTCTCCGTCATATTAGAGATAATCGTCTTGAGATTTTTGTTAGTTGCTTCACCTGCCCCATTGTCTTGCGGCCTATATAGTGATAACTTATGGTGCTGAATCTTGTATTTGGCGATCAGATCCGCACACTCTGCTTGAAAGTGGGTGTCGTTGTCACTAATGATTTCGTG
The DNA here is from genome assembly GCA_008642245.1 of Bassia scoparia. Lineage (NCBI taxonomy): Eukaryota > Viridiplantae > Streptophyta > Magnoliopsida > Caryophyllales > Amaranthaceae > Bassia > Bassia scoparia. The sequence continues at coordinate 34,724 of SNQN01003181.1, forward strand.
AGGGACTACTTAGCGACAGATGGTGTTATTTTCTATGAATTTTGCCACGTGCTTAGCCTGGAGCTTTGCATATGACGCTGCTTCGACCCACTTTGTGAAGTAATCTATGGCCACAAGTATGAATTCATTACCTCCTTGCCCGGGCGGTGTAATCTTCCCTATGATGTCAATTCCCCATATAGAGAAAGGCCACAGAGAGACAAATGTGGATAGGAGAGACGGAGGAACATGTTGCGCATTGGAGTATTTTTGGCAGGTGTTGCATGTACGGACGTGTTGCATGCAATCCCTTTCCATGGTGGTCCAGTAATACCCTAACTTGATGATTTTGGAGGCCAGGAGCCTGCTACTCTTGTGGGTGCCACAAATTACGTCATGGACGTGGTCCATGATCGTTTTGCTTACTTGTTGAGTGATGCTAAGTAGGTGGAGACCATTGTAGTGGCGCTTGTAGAGTTCTCCGCCTTGAAGTAGGTACTAAGATGCGAGATGCCTCAGAGCTCTTTGTTGCTTTTTTGTTGCACTAGAAGGATATTTGCCAGTTTCTAGGTAGTCTTTGATGTCTTTGTACCATGGCTCTTCCGGATCGAGGTAGGGCACCTCATTTGTTTCGTCTAGAGTGCAGACATATGTTGGTTCTTGTCTTCGTTCAATGACTAAGGTAATTTCGGTCACTGAACTCGGGATTCGTACCATGGATGTGAACTTTGCTAGTACATCTGCAAATTGATTGTCTTTGCGTCGTAGGTAGGTGTATTCGACTTCGTCTACCTAGGATGCAACGTTCTCAATATAGGACTGATACGGAGCAAATGTTTCACTTCGTACCTTCCAACAGCCTTAAATCTGGTTTATGATGAGTGAGGAATCACCATATACCCATAATTTTTTAACGTTAAGTGCAACGACAACTGCAAACCCAGAATACATGCTTCGTACTCTGCGGCGTTGTTAGTGACGTCGAAGTCGAGTTTGACGGAAATTGGGGTGTGCTCCTCTTTGGTGAGATTAGAAGCACTCCAACTCCACATTTCTTTTGATTAGATGCACCATCGAAGTATAATGACCAACTGTCTGCCTCGGTCATCATATGTTCTTCGTTTGGAAAATAAAGGTCCTCATGAAGGATTTCGTTTGTAGAGTCTGCTAAGAACTCGGAGACAATACTACCTTTGATGGCTTTTTGAGGCACGAACTTAAGGTCAAATTCATCGAGCATAACCATCCATCTAGACATGCGTCTGTTGACTGCTTGCTTTTCAAAGAGGTATTTCAGAGGATCCCCTTTGCATACAATGTGTACGGTATGTGTGAGAAAATAATGTCAAAGTTTTCGCGATGCCCACACTAAAGCCAAGCATAATTTCTCTGGGGCAGAGTATCGTTTCTCGTATGGAAGGAACTTCTTGCTAAGGTAGTAGATAGCGCTTTCCTTGCCATCGATTTCTTGAGCGAGCATTGCTCCAGCAGCGGTTCCTTTTGCTGTAAAATAGAGCCGTAATGGATGCCCAGGGCGAGCAGGAGCTAACACACGAGGATTAGTGAGGTACTCCTTGATCCTGTCGAAAGCTTGTTGGCAACTATCATCCCATTTCTCGGGAGCACCTTTCTTCAATTTCTTGAAGATGGGTTCACAAACCATTGTGACTTGGATATGAACCTGCTGATGCACTTGAGTCAACCCAAGAACCCTTGGATCTCCTTTTCATTTTGTGATGGCCAAAGCTGCATGATTGCTTTGATCTTTGTCGGATCGATCTCGATGCCTCGAGAGTTGATGATGAAACCTAAGAGCTTGCTTGAAGTGACTCTGAATGCGCATTTTTGCAGGTTGAGATGCATGTTGAATTGTCGGAGTCTCTAGAAGAACTTCCTTAGTGCAAGGGTATGTCCTTTGCGGTCTTTTGACTTAACGATCATATAGTCAACATAGACTTCTACCTCTTTGTGTATCATGTCATGAAGCAGAGTAGTGGCGGCTCGTTTATATGTGGCGCCTGCATTTTTGAGACCAAAAGGCATTACAGTGAAGGTTCTCTTTTCCATGTCTTCTTCGGCCATTTTGACTTGATTATATCCCGCATACCCATCCATGAATGAGAGCAAGGCATGATTTGTTGTGTTGTCTACGAGAACGTCTATGTGTGGTAGAGGGAAGTCGTCCTTTGGACTTGCTTTCTTTAAGTCACGAAAGTCTACACACATTCGAACTCGTCCATCTTTCTTAGGTACTAGAACCACATTTGCTATCCATTGAGGGTAATTGATGACCTTAATGAAGCATGCATTGTGTTGTATGACGACCTCCTGCCGAATGTTAAGGGCAACATTTGGTTTCAAGCGACAGAGCTTTTGTTTGAATGGCTTTGCCCCCTCTATGAGCAGAATTATGTGCCATGCTATGTCAGGATCAATCCCTGGCATGTCTTCATAGGACCAAGCAAAAACATCCCGAAATTCTTTTATTATTGCAACCAATTCATCCCTTTTTGGTAGACTCAGTGTTAGACCAATCTGTATCTCCCGCGGCATGTCGTTGTCGGAGATGTCTACCTTTTSTGTTTGCTCGATGACGGATGTTTTCTTTTCATGCTCTTCCATTGCCTTTATTAACTCATTGTTGTTTTGTTTGTTTTCGAGTTGTGAATTAAAGCAATCATAAGAAGGAAAAGAGGAGTAAGCAGAAAGGAGCATGTTATTAAGCTCTGAAGAGAGTATAGATAAGTTTGTCTCTGAAGAGACATGAGTGACAAGGGAAAGGGGGATGCTAGACTCCTTGACAGACTTAGGAGGACACTCCCTGGGACTAGCCATCCTAGCTATTACGACACTAGACTCAGACTTAGTGTTGGATTCAGAATCTTTGAGCATTGGTCCTTCACCCATGGTGCACTTGATGACCCTGCCTCTTGGAGTAGTTATCTTCACGGTATTGCGCCAACCATGAACCAAGCCTTTGACTAGTGTAATGAGAGTGGTGGGGTCGAATGCTTCCTTGGTTATTGCCATGAAAACCTCTTGTTCAGCTGGAAGGGTGATTTCTTGGCAAATCAAGAGTCTCAAACCTTGTGCTTCGAGGCCATCTAGGGCAGATGCCTTGCTTGTGGGGAAAGGATCCCCGTCTACAAAGTTGCAATTGCTGAAAATCTCGAGTCCTGGATACTTATTGTCGTCCATCCCTGTAAAGTGCTCCGGGAATTCGTAGTATGAAAACTCATCCCCTTCCTCAATGAACTGTCCATTGAGAGCAAGCAGATATGGACCGAGAGTTATGTTGCATTCATCCCTCTTATTAGAGACCTTGTTGCGTACGAACTCCAAAACGCTTTTTATAGGAAGGCATATATCCTAGACCGAATCTGTAATTCTTCGGTCTGGGTTCCCAAAAGGGAGTGGGTTTTGCTTTGCGCAGTTCGAGTGCCATCCCAGGGAAGTGCCCCTTATCTCGTAAGAGTGCATTGACCACCAAGTTGGAATGTGGATGGAAGTCAAAAGGGACCTTATCCTCTTTCAAGACTGCTACAGTAAAACTTTATTAATCTTCGTCATTCTCATCATGGTCGACATGGATTATGGGTTGCTCAATTGCTTTGATTCTCATAGGAGATGTATCAATGGTGATGGGCTCACCTTCCAGAATGAATTTCACCTTTCGGTGAAGTGTAGAAGCGACGGCTCCTAGCTCATGAAGCCATGGTCGTCCTAGTAGCAAGTTGAAAGTTGGCTTGATGTCAATCACATGAAATCAGACCCTTCTTTCAGCTGGCCCTGTAGTAATGTTGAGCCATACTGCGCCTAGAGTGTCCCTCTTGTTGTTGTCATAGGCTTGAATTGACAGATTGTGAGGTTGTATCTCACTTTGAGAGATACCCAACTTATGTGCGGTCCTTAGTGGATAAACGTTGATTGCGGAGCCGTTATCAACTAACGTCATAAGCACATGGAGATTCTTGCAAATGATATTAACGTAGAGAGCTTTGGTATGCTCGCTGCCTTCCATTGGGAGATTCTCTTCTGAAAAGGTAATGGAAGGAGCTTAAGAATCCTGCATGACTAATCCCACCATCGCTTCAGGAGTAGTGTCATTAGGCACATTCATTCGAATCAGTGTTTGGAGAAGAGCATCTCGAAGACTTTTGGAAGCCACTATGAGTTGCCATATGTTCACATCTGCCTTTATCTTCTTCAACTCCTTGATGATGAGATTCTCTTCTTGTGGAGGAGGTGGCGAATGTGGTGTGACCTGAGCATTCGGCTGGTTGGTGGAAGTGTTGAGTCGACCCAACCTAGTGAGAACCCGAACCTCCTCAGACTTGGGGGAAGGTGTCGGGCCATAGAGGGATTCAAAGACTGTGTTCTTTTCCTGAAAGGTAGTGGTGAAAGTATTCTGAACATCCCCGTTTATGTAAACGTTTTCGTCATCGCTATCTCATATGTCGTTGACGTGATGGAAGATGTGCGGTATGACCAGTTGAGGAAATGGTTGTCTCCTTGGTGCATTGAGAGCGGTAGGATCGAAGGAATCCTCGTCTTCTTCTATCACGGACACCTAGACATGTTGTCTAGAGCCTTTGAGAGGAAAGGGGAGACAACCACTGTCTATCAAGTCTTGGATTGCTTCCTTCAATGTATAACATTCCTCGGTGTCATGGCTATGTTCTCTGTGGAACTTGCAAAACTTGTCTATGCTTCATTTAGGAGGCCTTTGAGAGGAAAGGGCCTTGTCTAGGTCTGGTTCTAGACATGATTTGAGAGAGTCTTTGAACTGACTCCAGTTACATCTGTAGTCCAACAAAAACAACTCACACGAGGCGATCCCTCAGAATAATTCAGTTAATCTCTGATTTGCTACACTATTCATGCGCCTCAAAGCTTTATGCAGCAAAATAACTAACGTCATGGAGTCACGGCTAATTGGCACTATGATCCTACACGCGCTAAACCATTACTTCAACAAAATTCAGATCTATCAGTTGAAAGATGAACGACCTGAGAGAATAGAGGCCTTCGATCTGTCTCCCCAGCTCTTACGCCCATTCGCCAGAAACCTTTTGCTATTAAATAATGTAAATTTTTGATTGAAATTTCTCATTGATGTAAAAACAACATTACAGTTTTGCGAAGCTCCTGTGCTCGCAATTTTGCGAGACCCCCCTGTGTCAGCATAGTTAGACTTAGGCTTCTCTCGGCTATGTCCGTTATCTCTCTTCGCAATGTTTTATTTCTTGCTTTTCCTTTTTTGTACCTCTCCACTTCGCACATACCCTTATTGCCCCTGTAAAAAAACCCACAACCTTATGATGCCCTTCCGCAAGGTAACACACTGAACCCCTCCTAGGTAAACAATAATCGTCTCCGCATTTGGTACAAGCCTTAATCATACCCCCAATCCCCGCGCATAATAACGAAGTGTAAACGTTCGCACCTTCCACTGACCATAAAATCTGTGTACTATCACGAAATCTCTAAGCATGTGACAAAGAATGATTGACTTGAAGACCATAGTAGGGTGTCAAGTCAATCAATCATGCATATGAATCGAGCATCATGGACTTGAAAACCTATGCACAGAGATAATGCCTACATAGACTTCAATATATGTTCTGGACAAAGATAAATGAAATCCCGAAATCAGAGTTTCACTACTGCAAACGGGACAACGCTCAGAGGCTCATCGAGAGCAACATGATACAAACCAGTTGGATCACTTGTCAGCTCCATACATCGCACCATTGGTCTGTTTCAAGACACACTTCAACTCTAGTAATGTCATATTTGATTACAACTCGCAAATATCTTATCGAACTACCAGGCCGGCCGCGTTCTCGCGACATTAGAGTTGTGTCCAAAACTGCACGTGCATGGGAGTCAATTCCATAAATGTAACAACTGCCAACGGACGTCATGAACATATAGTGGCTTAGTATTTCATGCCAAAAAGTGAACCAACAAAATCTCAAACTCCAGTATTCCTATTGCAAACACTATAAATGCAGACAAAAATTCAAAAATTATATACTCAATCAACAAAGTGAACCGTATGTGTTCAGCAAAACGCATCTTGCGTCATAAATGTCAAAATCACAACAAAATCATCATTTATCAATTCTGAACCATCCCACATAACTCAAATCAAATCTAACAAACAATCACAAATTCATTTTACACAATACCATCAAAACAAGCACAATATGCGAAAATAGCAATCTCTACCACCAGATTTGCCAATATAAAAGAAGAGACAACCACATAATAAATTCAAACACGACAAAGAGAAGAGCAATAGCTGAAGGTCAACACAGAGAATGTCGTATAGAACTACGTACACTAGCGAGTGCTGAGCGGCCCTCGGGATAGCACAAGCAGAGCAGCGACTCTTCTGGAGATGGAAACTGCGACGACCGACAACCGTTTTTTAGTCAATATAACCACAAAGTGTGGGTTCCTTGTTCTCCTCTTATCTGATAACATTACTGGGACCTTTTACTGCCTGTCATGACAATCTGGAGCGAGCTGATCATCTAATAGAGCACCCACCAGCACTTCTTGCTCAACTAATATGCCAACAGTATTTCTGGAAATGCCTTAAGAGAATATGTAAATTTAAGCAAAAATTACATAACAATAATGAGGTGAAGATCGTAAAGAATCTATGACTTTTTATCAAATCAAGACCGGAAGAGACAGATCTCCATCTGAAAGAAATGGCGCCCATTCAGAAGGTCTTTTTAGCAGGTGTAGACTACTGATGTAGAAGTGGTTGTAGACACAGTCTTGTTTAGTCTGGTCCTTTATCAAATTCTCTTCTCTTATTAGATGCTTCCACTCCTGACTTCGTCTCACAAACTTGTGGCGAAGGTCTTCATGAATAACCTGACAATTTCTGAGGGTAGACTTCATCGAAGATACAGCTTGCTTGTCACAAGACACACATTAGGCTATGAGTAATCATACATCACTGCCTACATCCACCCTTCATTTCTTGATTTCTTCTTCTACATTATTTGGACCTTAATTAATAATATGGGAGTTTTACATATGCTAGAAAAAGAAATTGTCCTACTAATTTGAGACAACCACTTGAACCCTATCTATCTTTTCAACTCTGTAGATTTTCACTCAAAACACTTATCTGATAGCAAGGAGGTTCATATCATTGATGCCCACTACGATGAATGATGATTACAATCTCTAGAGTGATGGTGTTTTTTTAAGTGGTCTTGTGCCTCATTTGAGGTCCCTTGAAATTAATATATATAGTACGAAGGGGATTTTTGCCCTATGAGTATTTATATATAAAGGCTTTTATGACTCTATCTCTAGTGCGAGAAGCCAAAAAAGGTACAGAGAGTGTCATAGACTCATTACTCAGACTTTATGAGCTGAATGAGTGATCATTGATGCAATCAAATATGGAACATGATATATCATAGACAAAGGTGAGGAGTCCGAATAGGGCGTATCCTCTACACCATTTCACAAAGCATTTGAAATTCAATAAAATATGTTTTAGGACTATATGATCAAAGCTGCTAATTTGGGGCAATGCTCCACCATACGCTACTGGCTGCATATGCTCATCCGATAGCTATGTCATCTAGGAATTCATGGCGAGATACGGAAACATAAGTAATAGTTATCAGTTATCAGATTCTGTAATTGACAGCGAATTTCAAGCGATACGAAACACAAAGTAATCAACACGTGTCAGTCTTACTTCGATTCAAGTGCCGTCGCACCCACATAAGGACCGCTCCCTGCCGCGCGAACCAAGTGCTGTTTCAAGGTTCTCCGACCTCTATCTCACACGATTCAGGCCAATTCTCTGCGCAACACATATCTCGATTCAAATCTCGAGCACACTTTATATTCTAGCTACAATTCGATTGGCATAACTTCAGCCCTAACTCACACATATAATACATTGTAGAGCAAACAACATGGATCAATGATCACTCATCCTTCTTCGCGTAAACCACGAAAGATGAATCAGCAGTCGAACTCCTTATGTCGAGGCACCGTTCGATTCCTGATCGCACACAACCCTCGATACATTCAATTAATGGATACAGCTAATTTAGCTTCTATTACGACAGTTTCTTGTTTGTAAAAGTCACACGAGATCAAGCACCACAACACTGAAAGAAAGCTTGTATAACGAGCAATTTGTCAATGCGCTGCAAGTAACAGAGCGAAAGTGAAGACGAATTTCAATCAGAATACCATAACAAGAGGCTTAAATCACACAGAGATGACGCGAAATGAAGGAAGAAAATAATCTATGAGTAATCTCGAAATTTGAAAATCAGCAAAACAACTTGCAACAAAACCGAAAGCCCTAATTGATTGCTTCAAAATATATACACCATAACATAGAATTCACATATCTTACGTACCGAAAATCAAACAAAATTCAAAAGAAAAAAGGAAAATATATAGGACGAGATCTTAAGTGAAAAACAAAATCAAAGATACAAGTAATGAAGATATTAGAAAAAAGAGAGAAATCACAAATAAAAAAACACTCGAAATCTAATGAGATAAGAGAGCACAAACGACATAAATCAAGAAAAAACTGAATCGAAGAAGTCCCACAATAATCAGAAACCTATCGTAAAGGGAGTAAATAATACAACAAACACGAAATCAACAGAACGAAAATAAAGATTTCGTACAAGAATGTTCAAGAGTATGACACGATTCTAAATAACAAATAAAATATAAGCAACGATATCGTACTAGAGACTTCGAGATCTGACGGTGGGGAGGGCTGGTCCGACACGTTGTGGGAGGCGTATGCAGGCGCGATTGTCAAAACTCGTCCCAACAGCATTAAATTAAAAAAAAAAAACACCTATACAAATACCCTCATTAAGAAAACTATCAGAGAAGTCGAGACAAACTGAATGATAGAGAGTAATTGAATCGTGATGATCTCTATAACTGACACAAACAAACAACATTGGAACACCAATAAGAAGAAACGAGAGAGTGAGAAAAGAGAGAGAGGAGACTGACTTGTGGATGGAAGAGACAAAAACGAAAAGGACAGCAAAATTAGTGGCACGAGAGATTGAGTTGATGTGAGTTGACATCGAAAACAGAGAGGAGAAGTAGCATCGAGGAAAAGAGTCAGGGAGGCGGCCCAACCCTAGTATAGAGATTAGTGGGGACAAGGTTGTAGAGAGGAGAACTGAAGTAAAATTCAGATCAGATCCACCGCACCTGATCAAATATATCCGTATGCGAGGTGTGGCAAACCCAATCTCGTAATGACGAATCTCGTACTATTAATTTCGGTCGCGATACAAAAGCACAGAATACCGACCATATTTACAGTCTCGGGCAGGGATCATATAATTGAGATTAATGATATATCTCTTTTTTTTTCTCACATTCAATTTCATGCGAGGGAAACATGTCTAGCGATAAATACACTAATTAACCTATTAACCGATCCGTAGAATTGTGGTATATTCGGCCTCACGTTAGTCCACACAATCGAAGCCGTAAATTAAATTCGTGTTCGTACCAATGTGAGCCTATAGAGAGCACAGACGCGTATCTCTGTCGGTGTGCGGTCACAGGATTGTCTAGTTCCACCCCCATTTCGCAAAAGGACAGAAGCTGTTTATTATGTATCTCCGTCGGAAGTCAGGTGCAGTAGAAACCTCTTGTCTGAGGGTCGAATTCTTTGAGTTAGATGGAATGATGCTGCACATAGATATATAGCGATAAACGATATGGAAACGGGAATTAGAGGCATGTGTGCGAGAAGAATTATTACGCACTAGCGCTCGTACTCGCCGTAGCGAGTGAATTAGTGAGCACTGATCATCTATTATGTTACCACCACCATGACTGGATGAGAAGTCACACGGCATTCAGCTGAACTAAGTGCCCTGGAGAAAGGCTGAATTAATCTTAGTCACATACGTCGGAGACCTCTTAGATGTTCGAGCTCCTGTATAGCTCTCCGCTTGTGTTCAAAGATTTTGGCTATGATTCGCCTTATGCAAGCTTTTGTACACAGCATATTAGTACACAAGCCAGGAGATGATTAATTAGATCGTTGGGTGACATGTTTCTCACTAGAATCGAGAAGCCAACCTGTGTGCTGACGTTGCTGCGCACAAGGTGGTTAACACAACACCGCGATAGTCTTAGGTGTATGGAATTCTTCCTCTACGAGTGTAATTGGCCGCCCCTCTGGTGGATATCGTCAAGCTCGCAGTAGCTAGTCTCTGATCGACTGTCGCGATTTTCTTTCTCTAGCGCTAGGTAAATTTACAAACGTATGAGTGATTGTGTGAAATTGCGATTGGTTAGTAGGAATAGTACGAATCTTGAGTATTCTTTACAGCATATAGAAAACGAACTAGCAACAGACAATCAAAATTCAGTACAAAAAAGTACAAACTAAATTCGATTAAACAAAAATAATAAATACAACTATATAAGTAAGTTCATTCGATCAATAATTAAGCAAAACACACAAACATAAAGAGTCTCTCCATGCCGAAGACTAGATACTACTAAGATGCCTGTTAGTAGATGGCTGATTATCTTAGGATATACTGTCTTAATAATACTCTTATGATTTAATAGTACTATAAAATCCTCACTAATTTGACAAGGGTATTATGTTAAATACCACATCCCCCTAGGTTCTATTTTTCAATAATAGGATGTAGTGGAGTACTGTTCGTATTGATATAAAAAATTAAAGTGAAGACATCTAATATTCCTTTCTATTTTTATGCGTATTCATAGCCATCGTATAGCAGGTTACTATTATAAGTATTGATAATGATTATATCTCTATCTTTGTCTGACGATCGTTCTATGTCTTATATTCACGCCAGATTTGACATGACGTTCAGTTCTCAGACACTATACCCATATAATTAGACTAAGACATTTGTAGTTGTTACGTTGTTAAGGATAGGAGCTGATATTAGAGTTAAGATAATTTATCGTGATGCTACGTACAAATCATTATCTCTTCGATATTAGATTAACTATAATATTTTAAGAGAATTACATTGTATTTTAAGGAGAAGTGGCATTCTTATATGTCAATACTATTGTGTTGTGTTCTTTGCGACGTATATCAGACGATGAAGGACTGTCGACCATATAACACAAATGGTATAAACGTGATCATGTCACAATAACAATACACGTATATAGTCCTGTTGTCTCTTTTGAGCTTTAATAAGTAGCCGACTCGCTACTAATCGTTTATAACCACTTCTCATAAATAGATCTAGCCTCAAATCTAATATTCTCGATCTATGTCCCTTGTGTTGATATAGCCGCCTTCGAGCACCACACACACTCATTTATCATTACTTCCTCTAGATCGTACCAACCAATGAGAGTTCTGCTCGTTACCTATTATACGCTTCCCAAGCACACTAATTGTAGTCGTATCATATTTTTATTTTGCAGGTATGACACATCTGTAAAAATTATAACAATCTAGGAATATTAATAGCATTTTCATTAGCCGAACATAGCTAATAGACTCCATGCCAATGCTCTAACTCACACTCCATATTACTTACAAGTAATTACTGACACAGTTTCTATTTAGTCTACGGAGAGGCTCTACACGTCGTGAATGAGTTATGAGAAACTACACACATCAATCAGAGACATGACTCTATCAAGGAATGGAGGGAATCAAACTTACAGATTACATTTCCTATCAGTGATGTAGTAAAAAAACACTATACGATCCAACAATAACGTACCCCTATCGTAAAAGTTTCTAATCTGCATAACTGAAGTTATGAGAGAAGACAACATAGAGCCCCTATGCTCTATAAAATCAGAGCGAATCCAAATTCAACTAACGCTACAACCTATCAATTGGAGACAATGAATCAACCTTCAGACTTCTATCTAATGATGAACGAGTCTTGCTTAATTATCCATCACCGACAGCCATCCGCCAAGGCCTCTGTCACCTTTGCGGCCTTCTCTCCACTAATGAACTCTAAACACCAGGAGTCTATACATCATTCTCTAACAACCCCAATTATGCCACCATTTCAGCCAATATTCTGATATTCCCCTGTATCGCATTTCTCCACCTATACTACACACTTTGCTACGGATCTCACCTCAATCCGAGATTATAGGGCAACTTAGGTCGCTGTATCGATCCTACTTTATTCTCACCATCCAGCTGCATAGTTGTACTGCTCACATACATGATATCGAAAATGAAGCGGATAGGCTCTAAGATACTTGTGTGTGCAATTTGTTACCATCATATTCGTATCTGGGAGGAAGCCCCAACTCCAAAAATACATTATCTCTTCAAGGCTCACAAGCTGCATGAACGCGAAAAAGCAACAACAGTAATCCGAAGCGCCTGAATTGTTCGAGTACATAGAGAAACACCATGGCAAATATCGAAGCAAGAAAATTTCACACTCCTAGAATTCGACACATTTTGTTATGCAACTTGCACTAATCCTAGATTCGTTCTCTTTCACATACCAACACGGACCAAAGAGAAGAATTGAACAATACACAATGGAGAGTAATTATTCAGACCATAGGCATGAATTTGTAGCCCGAAAACTATCCACAATATACTCAGAGAGCCACAAATCGCTTACAGGCCATACATGGTCATTGGAAAACAGTCTCCACGAAAAATTAAAATGGTTCATGTCTATGGGAGAATTTGAGTGAGATTTGAAAATAAGAAGGAATGTGTGGGATAAGTGATGTTAGGAAGTTGAGTGGATTGAGTGAAAGAGTATAGAGAGAAACACGAACGGAGAGAGAGAATAAGAGATAGATATGAGCAGAAACGAAAAATTTTGCAGCAAAAGCCTTGCTGTGGAATACTTCTACTCTTTGTGTGGGTATCTGGATAACTCTCAACATCTGAGAAAATTAATACGGTGAGGTGAAGCTACAAAGAAAAACGGATAAAAGATGACATCCTTAGTTGTTAGTTGTAATGTCCTTTGCAATAAACACAAACACCTTAATCGACTGTTAGTTAATTACTAATATACAACAACAACCGAAGTAGGGCGAGCTTCTGATTCTGGAGAGTAAGACTTGTGCCCACACTAAGCATGGGATACCGGAAGAAAAATAAGGTCACACAGCATTTTTGTGTTTTTATGGAGGCAGCTATATATAGATACCCTGTACCTACTGGAGTAATAACAAATACATGTGTCACCAAAATAGCTTTGTAAACTGGTTCAAATTTGACGGTATAGAAACACTAATTTTTCATGTAGTATTCTGAACCACTTTTGACAAACACGCCATGAACTTTGGGTTATAGCAAGGTGGCTTATGGAACAAGAAACCTTGAGCCTTCTCTGCGGAAGTGATTCGCCTCTTCCGATTATCCCCCGCAATACCGTTATTCTATAAAAACTATAGCTAAACACCAACAATTACCATTATATTTCTCTTTTATCTCATGCATCCTAGCTCACCTCTTACTCCAACTACACAGCCACCCAATTCTACCTTTCATAACTTCGTTGCGCACATTCAGTCATATTACTATCACCCGCACTCACACCACACAGGGCAACGATCCTGAGAGTCCACCAAAACAGTTGAACATGCTTACCACTCTTAAAGCCTACCTCAGCACGAGTAGAGTCCTTACCCATATCTTGCTTCACACTTATGACTAAACCATTCAAAAAATATATACGTTCTCCACGTTACTGATGATACGAAACAGCGGAGCAAAACGTTAGTCGTACTTCGCACACAAAACGATGTCACCCGATTGACCTTAAGGAGAAGTCGACGTCACCAACAGAAGTCCGTGACAAGACTATTTTCGAGCAAAGAGAAGCTAACGAGTGTGGCGCAATTAGACTTATAGGTGGTATAGCCAAATGGGCATCATCCTCGGTTGTTAAACACTTACAAACCATTGCTACGGGGTAAGACAAACCACCGATGGTCTGTCTCTGGTGGCTTTTCGGCCTACAAGGATACACCCTTCAATACGAAGGGGTGATTTGATGGAACTCTTCTTCGGAGTAAGCCTACACTACGGTAAGCTTATCACCACGAGCTCGATTGGTGGCTTCCTAATGCCTTGTAGGAATTCTGACTCACAGCCGAACCACCGATGGTCTGAGTAACTTATTCTTCGTTTGAGGCGAGACCCACGAGAGACTAGGTCTTGGGGCAAGTTCGGACCCTTGTGTAGTTGCAGGAACCCGGCCGTCGGTGGTAGTCGATCGTCCTATAGGCCCGGAGACCCTACTCATATATTCAAATAAAAAAAAAAAAAGACGCCCTATTAAGGCTTAAGGACACCTCTACTCAAAGACGCGAGCGATTGATGGCACGGACCGACCGGGGGTGAGCGGCGTCACACAATGAGCGCGATTGTCGCAGCTTTCGGGGCCATTTAAGGGGCCTATCGCACAGCAGCGGTTGTGATTAGACCCGAATAAACGAGTAGCGATGTGGCAGTGCCGGTAGAGAATCGCTGTGGGTGGTCGAGCTGCGCTGCGGTGGCAATGATCATAGGGGATCACCGGGCAGGTTGCCTGGCTAGTCGACACTGAAGTTGGATTGGAAACAGGGTGGCCCAAGCCGATTAAAAATAGATTAATTGCCTCGGTTGCTTACTATGAAAGAGGGGTAATGGAAAATAACTAAAAATTCGAAAAATCACGCGGGCGAAATTATACAACTGGCTGCTATATGTGGGATCAACATCCAAGCTGTGTGTGCCGGGAGACATTTCTAGCTTCTTGCAATCAATTAGCTACCATGTGAGTTTCATATAAATAACATTTGATGGTGTATATATCCACTCGGACTGAAGATATAAAGTCAGACAATGCTCTTATAAGATCTGGGCTAACATATGACGGACAAGCGCGGAATGCTTTGGTGAGATCTACCAAATGCCCTCTTTGCACTAAAAACTCTGCTTGTGCTTGCACCCAACATTGGCCCTGATCTACTCAACTTTCACCGTCTTAACTTATGCCAATAGCGGTACTAGCTGGAACGGGAATTGGAGCGAGTGATGAGACAGAAGGCTTCACGCATATAGTTGAGGCCGACTAGGCCGTTTGCTTGTCATCAGCAGTGGTACACCGAGTTACAAGAAACGAAAGCAAACGATATCGCGTACGCAGAAAAACCATCCAATTTATATACTTATGGTGTATGTATTCACTCGTGTCCATACAGCAAACTGTGACCTCCATTTCACACCTCACCCTCAACCTCGTTCCCTCCTCGCTCTTCTTCCGCTATCCCCCTTCAAATTTGAACCCTACACTCTACATACTCTTATCGTCGGCAATTCTATCATCATCAATGGCTGTCTTTCGCTGCGCTGCGCTCGGCAACATTCAAGTTCGCAGGAGAAAGGTAGAACGAACGATAGGCTTCGAAAGCGTGTGCGACTACCGAGAAATCTGTGCTACTGCTTCGACGTCTGCATGGACTGCGTCCCTACCCCACGACTAGAAAGGCGTTTCCCATCTTGCCGATATCCGGTGAGAGACCAACACCTCGGCTAATAAACATTATATACTATGCTAAGACGATTGCGATACAATTCTTCTAGAAGCTGACTTAATTATGCGTTTTCATTCACTCACTGCACTAATTACAATTCTTCTTCTTCTCCTTCTCTCTGCATCGATGCTACCGTTTCATCAGCGGCCGGGAATCTTCTACAGCAACACTCACACTCAAACCTAATTTCACGTCTCCGTTTATTTATTTATTTTATTTTTTAAAAAAAATTATTGTTTTGTGGTGAACCTTGACTGCATTATTTCTTCGTACAAGAACAGTACGCCAAAATAGATATCTTTCACACTTTAAATTATGATAGGTTAACATTTTGCATCCTCTTCTGCTTACATCGAGTGTGAGCAGTGCAGTCATAGTGCACGATCGAACTCGTACATCCTTAAAAGGTAAAATAATAGACGATTCTGAAGTCATACATTTAACCATGTAAGAAGTAATGTACCAGATAGCCGATTAAACTGGATTGTTGTTGCCACGTGAGATCGACAGAATATACAATATCGATCAACAGTCGTGTTATGTTCTGTCTTCAATTTTCTGATAGTTCCGCAATGTGAGGTCCCTTATAGGGATCTTGAAAAAATACGAATCATAACCAATTATCGATGATCTGAAATTTTATAGTATAATAAGTTTTTTACAAGCGAGGAAATGCTCAAGGATTATCCGCGATCTTCATCTCGACAGTTTAATATCACGAGATGAGAGCGTGATATATCTATACATTCGTGTAGAGTGCTATATGAGTCTACTATCGCATTCCCATGTGACTCCCCTGCAAGGTATCATTCTCACTGATGGACCTAGCACAGTGAATCTGGTGCATACGGTGGGGGAGATGTATATTCAATTGAGGCCACGTTGAGGGTTCACTCTTTCTCCACTATCTATTCTGATATGAGGCCATCCCTTGAGCTCTGTATCTGGAGTACATATGACTACTAGTCTCAGCGCACTTATAATATTAGCTCTTCTGCGCACCTCTCCCGATCTAATCATGCTACAGCAGCTACCTTTGTCTTTCTTCCACTGCATCGACAGACACCTCACACTTAAGATGTTGTTCTTCGGTTACCGAATAAACATACATGTGGTCTAGTAGTAAGCTAATATAGAATTGACGTTTCAGCGAGTGAAATCGAAATTTTGTAGGAGGCATTTCGTCCGTGGTTCTTGCTTTAGCCTACCGATAGTTCTACTGTTCTAGGCCAAATGGAGCTATTTTGATGATTGTAAATCAACCCCATACATCTTCACTACTCTGACTTTCCTTGATAATTGTTTCAGGGCGACACACAATATGTGAAAAATCAACGGAAGAGGATGACAGCGTATATCTCTCGCATGGATTGGGGTGATATAACTATGTTGACTGAAGCAATCTATTCAATGTTCAACAAGTCAGTTGTTTTCTTTGCCCTCACAAAAAAGCGTAAATACATACCTCTCCCTTGATGTACTTATGGTGGTGAGACATAGAGAGGGCAGATCGATCGTCTTATTTGGCCCCGTTTCGACATCTCAGGTCTGAAGGTACCGCGAGTGATTCTCTCGAGGGAGTCGTGATTTCTATGTGAGTACCGCTCTAGCACTCTGATGCGACTGAGTCTACAAATGAAAGTGGAGCAGGTCTATCGAGACCTCACAACACGATCGCAGTGACTGCTATCATGTCTACTTGACACAGAACTCCTGCTTCGCGTTGATATGCCAACAATTGAAGGTGGCGCCGAGATTAGTTGAAACTCTTGCAATTACTGTGCATGTAATCTTGTTGCTCTGGAGGAGTTCAGAAATTAGTACTTTCCTAAGCTTTTCTATACTGAATGAGCGCGGAGCGGAGGGTACCTGCCCCCCAATTCCCCTACCCCTCTCTAGATGTGAATTTCACACTTCAGTACAAACCTGAGATTGGTATTATTGTGCAGTGCAAACTGGAGAATGTTGTTTGCTTGGAACACACATTCTTGAGTCACATCTATCAAAAATCTCTCATTGGCATACTTTTAGCGCTCAAGAGCTGGAATGCTACTTGGCAGAGTCTCATTGTAGGGGGTGAATATAAGGCAACGACAGAAGGGATATAAATGATTCTTCAACATTCCCTGTCTTTGTAATTAATCGTGCCAGAATAATGTTTTAAATTGAGCACTTAAACTTAATTGGCAAAACATGGAAAATTTTCTTATAATATTGGTCAGGTCTAATTGGCCTTCATTAAGTTGGACATCCATCGCCATTCATTGCGCTTGTCTGGTTCTACGAGGAAGCATTTCAATGCTATTATTATCTTTTCTATACCCGCGCTAAAGTTAAATGAGCCTTCCTCCAGCAGAATTCCATGCTCACTTCCCTCATTCATTTCAGTTCAAGTCCTTGACCCTTGCCTACCCTGTGGAATTTGAAAGGGACTGTCTTCATCCAATCCTCTGATAGAAATTATCCAAATTAACTCGGTCCTGGAAGGTCAGGAATTTGGAGGGTCCGTGTTGAATCGTTTGACATAACTCCTTAGCTTTTCATTGGGTCGTTGTTGGATTCTCCCAAACTGCAGCTGCTTTCTGCTCTTGGCCGATGCCCATGAAATGATTGAGTAAGAGAAAACAGCCATCTTGAAATTATGGATGGAACCTGTGGAAGGCCCGCTGAACCACCTCTGAGTCCAACTCCCTTGAGGTGACGGAAAGTATTTGCACCACATGCATCATCTGCTGGGTGGCAGCATTAAATGCTTGACATTGCAGATGATTCATTCTGGGTCGATTGGTTCCATCATTAAGCATCGATGGAAGGAAATTAATCTCTGAGATTGGGTTTGCCATCAAGAATCGAAGCAGAGAAGGGATTTGTCTGTTAGGGAAAGTCTTGCAACCTCCCTTCCGTCCCTTTGGACGGAAGAACAAGCCCGTGTTCTGGTTAGCACCCCCTGGTGGTACCCGGTGGGAACGACCTCTGGCTCCTATCTTAGATGAGCCGGTATGATGACTGGCAGACACGATGAGTGTTCCATCGTTCTGAGGGAACGAGAGATTGGGTCCCGTGCAACGGAGGTAGATCCCCTAGCGAATGTTCATCGTCATGAAGTTAGCTGCTTAAGCGTCCTCAGCCTTCTTCTTCTGCGAACCCTTCTTGCATGCTTGGCTTTCAGCCTGTTCTTTCTCTCTCCTTGAATAATTGTCCTGTTGCGTCCATGAAGAGGCTTCACAGCATCTCGGACTTCTCCTAATGTAGGGATACATGCTTCTGTTTTATCTATGACGTGGGCACGCGAATGGATAAGTGAATGTCGTTAAGTGGGCAATGGATCTTTGTAGCATCATTCGCACCTAGTTAGTACATTAGGGGTAAGCGCAGATAATGACTCACTTAGCTAGCAAGAGAAGGTATAGAATGGTGGCCCGGGGGTGATCCATCAATTATGACTAGGTTAAATGTGTTCTATATGAGGCATGACTGTTATAGCTGATTAGCCGCATTGCCACTATAAGTCGGTATCGTCGATCTCTTCTCTATAAACCTTTGTATCGACAGGGATAACAAGAATCTATTAGAAGAATCTGGCCACAAATGCCATAAAGGCCCCTTCATGATCACCATGGGTGGTCATAGATTTCTAGACACCTTGCTAAAGGAAAATTAGGTTGCTGACATTTGAGTAGTCTTTGAATTAAATTCATCAGCAGGTTAGTTCTTAGAGGTAAGTTTGACGCCTTTGACGTTCACCTGTTGTTGCACACTGAAAGCCTCTTGCTTTCTGACGACGAAAAGCATGGTAAGAGGATTTTCGGAGCCTCCTATCAATTACTGTTATACTGAACAAGGTCCAACTCATCCTGATGTTTTTACTGCGCGAGTATTGGAAATATACTAATTGTAATATGGTTTGGCACAGTAATTTCTTTCAAAGCGCTATGGAGGTATACGAACGACTGAAGACTAGTAAGAACTCACCGATGTGACAATTTGTTTTTTGAAAAGAGCTCGCATGACAATGTGGTTTTCAATTGCTAGTCTTTTAGTGAAATTTCGAGCAGTGAGGTCTAGTCGATAGGGTGTGGTTGCCATGTCATTGTATACCTCTACTGATTCTATGAAGTTTGTACGTTTTTCATCTTTTGAGAAGAGCAGAAGTACCCATTTCCGCGAACAAAGCAGCCTCTACTCAGCTATTTATGACAAAACCACTGTCCTGACGAATCGAACATTTCTGAATAGGAAGTTCATGACAAGAGAAGAAAACGACAGTGAACGCGTTCCTATCTCAGCCACAAACGTAGGTATTTTAGATCAAATAGGTTATTAAATAAGACTCGGCCAACCCATGTTCTTGGTATGGGATGAGCATCTGTTACAACCGTATACCAGTTTAGTTCGTTTTGCCGAGGACTTTCCTCTACTCTCGATAAGTGGTTCTGGATAGAAGAAAGCCAAATGGTCAGAACTGACGAGTAGTTTTATTCGATCACACATAGCTTGGATATTACTTGGGAGTCGGGTCGGAGCCTCTTCATCAACATTATTATTCAAACTTCAACCCATACGAGAATGGAGGAGTGTTCCGCAACAAAGGCATATCACTGAGGTTATAAGATAATTACTCTGGTTATATTTGAAATTATCATCTTCGCGTTTTCGAAGAATATAGCGAAGCCGGGTTTAATAAATGTGAGATATAGAATCCAGATTCGCCCTCCATAGAAATTCATGGCGCCAAGCGTAAAACCATCTGTATGCTGCCAAAGAGTCCATAAGTATTCTCGAACTGAGGATTCACGATCTACCACTGTTTTGAGACTCTCATGCCTCCTGACATAGTTCTTTCCACAATTGGGAAATTGATAGGAGAGATGGGGTTATGCTGTTTAACCTCTATCTCCATTTGTCGCTTTACACTCATAAGAGCGCCGACTGACGCTTTGGTTCAGTATGAATTTCTACTTTGCTCTAACATGTGTGGCTTCTTATGTTGCGTCATCTTTAAGGCATTAACGTTATATCCGTGTTAACGAGCGAATCGACACACCCTTCTTAAAACGATAACCACATGGAGACGAGGTAGGTCTATTAAGACTGATGGAGTAAGTAAATATAAGAACCAACACGACCATTATGTAGTTTGATTTCACTACAAATTTAGACTCTCGTATTGGATCACCTGTAATAGGATGGATAGTAATCATAGCGGATAAGAAAAGGAAATGGAAAGTTAATAGCTGACTAAGCCATATTTGATGAGAGAACGTTTATACGAGATTAAGAGAGTTCACATTACATTAGGCTACTTCTCTTAAGTACTGTTGTCACATTACTGCAACAAAGGAATATTTATATCTCACAAAAAAATATAATGCCTCCCTCATAGTATTGTGTGACAAAACGAATGTTGGAAAAAAGGAGTGAAAGTTGACTCGTAAATGGTGTCTCCTTAGATCAATTCAGAGTCTGAGATATATTCTCAAATGAGAATAAAGATAGAAATGCTGCTTTTGTTAACAATCTTTAGTTCTTCTTAGACTAGTATAACGCACTGTCTTTTCTTGTATGTAAAGCTGGTTGAATGGTATCGTGCTGGTGATCAATTTGATGTGAAGGTATAATTCACACGTCTATTATTTTTGCTAATTTGGCTGTTGCACTACAATCAGATTAATCAAGGATGGTGGCAAACCGATGGGGCGAATATGCCAGAAAGATCTCAACACTTCCATCTGTGCAATTTAAATGTTTTTACTTGGCGCTATGTTTATTTCGAGGGTTGTCTCGTTACATCCTCGAGGGATAAGCCGACCAGCCACCTTCGAGGATCCTAGTCTGTCCATGAGCGCACCGGTGGCTTATCTCAGTCAGTATACACAAGAGTAACCTAGTCTTTACCCTTGGATCTAATGCTCGTATAGAACACTAATATTAGTCACTATGTCACGCTCCGCATCTCCTGTCAACATCGTATTAAGCTTTCATGTCAAAATCTGATAGTGCTCTGGTCTCTGTGACTGTATTTACGTAGATCTTATTGTCCCACAGCTCGAGTTTTCTCCAACTCCAATTGATACGTCAACAAGACCGCTATCCTACGTGCTATACACTTGTACTATATCAAGTGATGTTGCCTACTTTAACTGAGAGGTGATGAATGAAGTCGTTTCGGCGGGTATAGAAATCTTGATCATCGAGCTCTCATTAACTCGTTAGCCTTCGTTATTCTGGTAATGAAGTATAAATAAAATGAGTTATATGCTGCAACGCTGTGGAGTATTAGAAATATTTCTGACACAATAGTTCCAGACCGTATGTTTGCTATATACTACTGAATCAGGAGATGACGATACAGGTTACTCAGAGACAGGGACAGAGGCATGGCTGTGAGCCTATGCGTATCGATAAATAATATAAGAAACCTATGATCGTGCTTTACCAGCATGGGAAGTATGGATTAAATTCTGAAAACAGCTCTTAGCTCTATGAGTGTCCACATATGACTGGCTAATAAATGGTCTAGGAGACACCTCCTGCGAGAGAGATAGAACGCAGGTGCCAGCGTATTGCTCTATCTCGCAGGAGTGATACTTGTATTTAATTCATAGCTCTTCGACACATGCCTGTGCAAATCTTTGAACTATCCAAGTCTAGTAGTTCATCTTTGAATCTTTGATCAACCTATTATGGAAAAAAAAGCAAATAAATAATGATTGGCAAGCTGACAGTAACAGGCTTTCTAATGGTACATGTCTAGAACTTAAAGCATTCTACATATGTGATCCATGCAGTGAGTAGTAGCGATTCGCATTCCCAGAGAAAAATAATACAAAATTAAATAAACACACATAAGGTAGCGTTCGCCACCTAGATGATTTCACTCGCCACTAAAACGCTGAAGAATAAGAGATACCTTTGCGTCTAATTCCTGACATATAGAGCGAGCGATGAAATCCACAAAAACGCACGCGATTTTCATTTACTAACGACAGATCGAATCGCATCCTACATACAAAGCTCTTTTTTAGGTTGACATTGCTTCCGTGTTATTCGAACTACAATATCTTCAGAGCGATGAATAACCTCTATTAACAAAATCCACTCAGTACCTTGACACTCTAAATAATCACATATATTCACGTGCTTCTAAATTAAATGGCTAATAGAGGACTTGGATAGAAGGCATAGTACTTAAACTCGATTTATAGAGACCAACAAAAGCCATAAATTGCAGACAATAAAGTCCCAATAGTGAACTGGGAGTTCATTGGAAGCATTATTACAGTCAAAACAGCCGCGCAGAATCATAATTGAAAGGGACACATAGCTAAGACACTGTCTGTCTTTTTTTTGCAAGACTATTTTTAGATTCCTCTTGACTCATTGTGGAGTGAGTCGTACACTTTCTTTAATATTTACCTAGACATAGTGAGCATCATTGCGAACGAGTTTGAGTCGAATTTGGACTAATAGTATGACATACATCAATAATCATATTGTCTCTATTTATATGATAATCAACACGTTCTTCATGGCAATAATTCATTTGATGTTTCCTATAATTCACCCTAAGTATTTGTCACTAGGAACTGCAGTGTGTTACAACTAACTATCGAGGTCATATACGTCATTTCATTTTCCTAGATGTTCCACGGAGATTCTTTTAAGATAATAGCATATTATTCCTGGATTTGGTCAACATACTAACGCGTTGTTTGTCTCAATACAAATTCAATCGAAAGGACGATTCCTTTAGTTACTCTAACAAGTTGATTATTTGCAGAGACAAGGAGTACGGATGATCATACACAACAATTTATCAATATGGTATTATGTGCTTTATTTCAATGTACTCTCTTAGTCGTGTTGTACTTTCATCACCTTGCTTGGCACAAATTATACTATAACTTATGTCACTCTATGTTGCCCTTCTAATGTCATTTAAGCGATTCGGAATACAAAGCATAGTATCGTCGCGATATGTCATATCGCACGAAAGGTTACGGTGCTCATTAACGGACGTTCTTAGAGTAGGAACAAAAAGGGATAAATTGTTCGAGGCCACTGCACTTCCACTAACTTAGTGACTGTTTATTTTATTTATTTTCATATGCATGCACCACTCTCGTGTAACCTTCTGGATGAAGTAGTCAGACAGCACAACTCGAGCGTGAGATACTGTTCCATTCATCTGTTTGTGTATAGATATGATCTTCCACGAGTTTATAGAGTTACCACTAATCAAGCAGATCTCGCCTATCTAATACATATCTTATATCTTTTATGTTTGCTGCTCTTAAATGAATAGAGCAAATTGGACTATTTAGGCTCCCCTTTATGTGATACGCTTCTATATGTGCAAAACCTTGAAGGTGTTTAGGTCATTTGATATTGCTGAGTCAGAAACTAAGCATACTGACTTGAGTGGGACCTGTAAGAAAGATAAGTACACGCCAAAGTCTTATCAGTGCCTGCTTGCAGTTAGATCCGAGGGTTACCTGCACTCACCCTTTCGGCTCACTCGCATGGTGCCCATTTTCACTGGACCACACACCTTCTTGGTTATACTTGTGACCTCTCACTATGTGTGGGGAACCGAGCGAGGATTGTTGACGAGCGCATAGATTGGAACTTTCGGGGCAGTACTTCCTGCTGGAATTAACCTAATATGTTATCATTGCTGGTTCGAGCGATACCACATCAAGTTTGTATTCGCACCATATCACACCTACCAACTATCTTCACGATTGGGGATTTCCTATGGCTCTACTCCATGGAGCACTGAAGCGTGATGCAAACTCGCTCCTGACATCTGACAGTGGAGAGAGACAACTAGATCACTATCGAAAAATGAATAGAAAGAAAACATACAATTTATTTAGATAAGAATGAAGATTTAAAGAAACGGAAAAAAAAATAAAGCAAGTATATTAGAGCGACTAACAACTGGGGGTATGTAAATTCATAATCATTTTGGAGAGTGGAATAGACACTGTAGTAAGTCCTACGAGCACCAATATATAAAATCAAATGGATAATGGAGACATATATGATGAGCTTCGAAAAATATGGGATTCATTGATCCTAGCACTAGGATCCACAATAAATAGCGCATGAATGAAATACTAATGCATGAGATGTATAAAACCAACCTTAAATGAGAGGTATATCACTTGTACCCTATAGTCTCATGTGTTTAATTTGGAATCTTAGTAGTAAAGTGCTTCTATTCTACGTCTCGCACTAATTACTGCAGATAGAAGCAACAGAGAAAACAAGTAAGTCAATGAAGAATTAAGTAGAATAATTGACAGTGTCGACGAGGATAGCACAAACAGGCTGTAATGTTGATGAAGCTTGCGCTTCCACACGGATTTGCCAACGCAGACACTCCCCGTTATGGATCAATTCCATTGCATAAAACACATCAGACCTTTACAAGCCCGTACACTATCAGTTTCACATTAGAGATACCATAGAGCCTTATATAAGAAATAATGGATATGAATATTGCATTATCAAAATTACGCCTAATGTTTAACTGTTTGATCTCTTTCTTATAATAAGAAAGAAAACCAAATATATACCTAACCACCACGAAAAAAGAAGCTCCATTCTAATAATAGAAGAGTTCACAGCATCAAGTGAACAAAGTATCTTTACACACAGATTCCATTAAAAAGGAGGAGAAATACACCATATAATATTATACTAAATATACAGAAAGATATTAAACAGATCTCCAATATTCGAACACCTTAAGTAATTATCTTAGGGTAGCGAAATATCCTTAAGTCCAAGGTAGGAGCATAATGACTTATCTGACAATAAATAGATTACCTAGGAACGTAGATGATAGATGATGAATGTTTTTGACAGACTTTTCCATAGTAATGATAAGTGGTTGAACGCATGGTGCTATTTTGGAACTTATTAAGAAACCTTTGAAAAATTGGGTAATCCAAACAAGTTGTCTCCAATCTATCATTCAATTCCGCTGTATCTTCGTTAAATAATAACGGTAATAAAGTTTCAATTATACTTAATCCTTTCTTGATCTACACACAACACCTCATCCCAACAGTATAAAATCTGATTACAGATTATAGCACCACGATGTGAAGAGTGAGAGTGGAGCCTATGAATCATAGACATCATGTGCTTGTGCGTCTTCCAACTGAAACTACAATGCCTTTAAACATGTGAGATAGCTAAAGTATCATACGTGGAGAGGCGGAGTACCCTTAGGAATTATGATATACAAAAAGGCAGACCCCAATCTCCCACATTCCTTCAAGTGGCTCGTAGTCAGTTACTAACTGACGGCACTTAGATCTTCTAATACTAGAGGTTCAAGCTTATTTTGCTGAATTTGCGGTTAGTTCCATATTCTTTTTATCAGAGAATAACTACAACACTTTATATAACTTAGGTATATTTAGGATCCTTAGCGACGAGAACAAGACGAGACAGCATGCTTCTACTACCAGAGATGAATATTAGTATCAATACAGGTACAGGATATAATTCAGACTGAGTTAGGTTTGTTCTACAGTTTAGTATCCAAGCATATCACTACTCTCTTGATTTCACGAGGTTCATAATGGCTGCATATTTGTACATGCTCCATCGAAGAATCGTCACTAATAGTACTACTTCTTAACCTCTGGCTCATGAGAGAGACGAGACCGAAGTAAATAGTATTGAGCTAAACACTGCATACACCATACGGCGTCGCCGCTGCTTAGAATCTCTAATCTCTATCATATGTGAAGTCACGTCTAATTTGCAGATATGTGAGACTAGTAGCACACGTGAAACAATCATACATCTCAAACACGCTATTCTAGAAAACTCGAGGTCGTGAGCTCTCGCCTCGAATGCCCAAGAGATAAGCATTAGGAAAATGAAAGAAAAGAAGACCATGAAAAATCCTCTCGAGTCGAACGAGAGGAAAAGACGATAGCTGAGACCCACTCACCCTCCGAGACTGAGACGGAAAAAAGGGGGACAACCTAGAAGAGTTTGTCAATGAGAATGTCGAATAACTTTAGTTCAAGGGCTCGTGTTGCTGATTAGAGATTAAGCGGCCAGCTTCTAAGAAGTTTGTCATCACTGATTTTCCCAGTTCAAGGTGAACATTGAAGACCAGAAGACCACTTTGCACTTCATATCTCAATGTCCTTTAAAGGAATGAGCAAAGAGTTATACGCTTCGGTGTTCCCTATACTTTGGACACCCATACACATCCAGGTGTTCAAAGACCCTGAATCAAGCCAAAGCTCGATGATGAATATATGCAATAACGATTCTAAAGCAGTACAGGTAGCCAATCCCAGCTGTCCCTGTGTCCTCAACGTGAACTAGAGGCCACCAACAAGGTGGAGGAGAGAAAATTCCTATATTCTTAATAGTGAGGTGGAGGGAAAAGCCGCTCAGTAATGACAATCGGACCGAACGCAGGAAAGACAAGTTCCGACATGGCTCTATCAAGTAACTCAGCCCAAAAGCTACGAGAGCCACACTCAAGTTCTCAACCTCATTGATTCATTTCTGGCTCTACAAGGTTGGCCTCACTAGTTAGAAGATGTTCAAGCCAGAAGTCTAAGGGTAACGGTGGGGGCTTTTAAACAGAAGGTGCTCTCTTTTCAAACACTGATCAAGTCAAGCCATACAATGACAACCTTCTAACCATCCTGTGATCTTTCAGCAACAGGTCTCGGGCCAAAGGACATTTTTTCAATTGCCATGACTTATGAGCAGAGTCCTTTTGACAGATTAAACCGCAAAAGGTGCAATGCTCCTATTAGGACCCTCAGATCCTTCAGATGACAAGAATCTACAGAATTGGAATCTCATGCTTATTGCAAGTTCCCACCAAGGAAGGGGTCACACCAGAGAAATAGAATCCTTTTGAAGCAATAAGGATTTCAAAGATTCATGAGTTGAAGATGGTCGCACTCCCAGTCCACTCCAGCAGGAAGGAAAACAACATTTCACAACTGCCCATGCTGAACCAAGTACCCCAAGGGCCGATGGGTTCATTCGATCCGCGGGCCTTCTCTGATGAGTCATAAGATCCTAGTCCTAGCAATATAAGTCATTTCCAATTCACTGGTCTTTTGAGTCTACGGTAGTCTCTAAAATAAGCATGATAAGGTTTATCAGTTTCATCAGCATAAATATGACTCCATTTGTTTTTGGCAATATTATTCTAAGTCTAATTTAAATGCAAGTCTCAAACTCATTGGCCACAATTGGTTTAATCTAATACACAATTGAATTATGAAATGGAACAAGGCCCCAAGAAGAGCCATCTTCAACAGCTCCACAAATGACCCCTCCTATCCCATTCCTTTGTCACCATCATAACTAAAATCCCGGCAACCATTTTGAGCACAAACACTATCATTAGCCTATCTTTCTTTCCATCACCCAACATCTACCTAACCTTTGGACCAAAACGGTGCGAAAGGAAAAGATCACGTGCAAAAAAGAAAAAGAAAAAAAAGGAAGTAAAATGGCAAAAGAAAAAAAGAAAAAGGTACAAAGTTCAATGCCAGTTATAACAAAAAGTCAAGCAAAATGCAAACCTAACTCAAAGCCCAGATCAAATGAAAAGCAAAAGTGCTTAAAGCACACTGCGGCACTGTGGTATCACTTACCATGGTCATCAGCCTTTTCCAACCCCTCAAACCACGCCTCAACATTAACAACCACATAAAGCCTTCATCGCACGAGTCATTGTCAACATCACATTAAACTACGGTGGTCTGATTATCTGCGTCAGGATACCGTAGGAAGCCTCTCGAGTTCGAGCCGCATTAACCATTATTAATTGTTGAGGCCTTTTTGATGCTTTGACTCTTGATAAGAATGTTGTAATGGTTTTGCCATCTAGAACCTCGACAATAGACTCATACTTCGACCTACATCATTAGCCACGCTCGCAATCTTATCCACAAAGGTATCTTGAACCCTTTAGCCCACATCTTGACCCCTTGTTATTCTCGAAACCATAAGCTCACTTTTGCGTCACCTTCAAGTGATACTACCATGACTCAATCCCAAAAGAACAGTAAGCCACTACCTTATGGGTTAGTACTCATCTTGTTGGGAACTCATCTATACATACGTATCCACCATCCTCTCTATGTGACTCTAAGCCGCCTAAACCTACATTGTCTCAAGCCTCGTGGGGCTTCGTCGCCATCATGGCCCATTTATTCTCCTAGTTGGGGGCTCTTTGTCTTCTAAGCCAGACTAATTACGTCCGCTTCAATCTATTCGCTATCAATTGTGGAAATCCATGAAACTTCGCTTTTGGACCAGCTGTCCACTTCCAACTATAAAGTCGACCTGTCTCGCCGATGTAAGACAATCCACTGATCTGGTCAACGTTTTTCGCCAGTCTTTTTCAAAATTTCAACGCTCAAGTACAGACGTCCGGAGTCAAGCCATAGTCTCGTCCACAGCTCACCTTTTCTCTTAAGCACTTTTTCAAGCAGCACTTTCTAATAGATCCCTTTCAAACTCAAAGAACTCTTTCAAAATTATGATCTGAACAGACCTGAGACAAGCCCCTTTCAAAGACACTCTTTCAATATATCATTAACAGACCTAGACAAGGACCCTTTCAAAGGACTCTCTCAAATCGCAGTTGTCATAGAACTCAGACTAGACACGGCCCTTTCAAAAGACCTCTCACAAAATCATGCGTAGACCCGACCTAGAAAGCACAAAGTGCTCTCAAATGTTACCTAGACTCTAGCAAGCCTTATAAAGACTCTTTCAAAAGCTAACCAGACCTTAGACAAGGCCTTTCATAAGACTCTTTCAATTATGCTTAAAAACCAGACCTAGACAAGGCCCTTTCAGTGAATCTCTCAAACCATCTAGAACCAGACGCTTAGACAAAGCCC
>SNQN01003182.1:0-16262 GCA_008642245.1 Bassia scoparia
GATCATTCGCTCGTCTTCACATCGTATAAATCCTACCCCTAAGACCGCACCAAACCCATCCCCCGATAAGCAACCGTCCTTCCCACCGGGCACTCGAAACGTTCCCTCACTCAGCCCAACCATAACAAATCCCATACGCGTGCCGCGCGTTAGCCATATTACCATCAACATCAATATCTCCCATATATACCCTCGCCCATACCCCACCTACTAATTATCTCTACACTGCCTTCGCCCCCCAAACGCTGATACCCTGCCGACACCATCCCAAAAGTGTGGTCCTCGCACACCGGTCTATCCAACCCGACACCCCCTCACGTCACCACTCCCCCCAGCCCTAGTCCAACCACCCTACACAGAAACCAACTACATGACGATAAATAGGCTGCAGCCCCGCCTATCAATTACAACCCCACCTAATCCCCACCACCCCCAATGCAACTCCCCCATATAACACCATCACTTCTCCCGGGAACCTCACAACCAAAGTAGTTCCTCCCATCTACCCACCCCTCACCTCCCACCTCCTCACCAACGACACCCCACACGCCTCCGACGTTCATACATCCTAAATAAACTTCAACACCCGGTCCTGAAAGCCCTACCACCACCAGCCTCAACTCCACCTATAACTAACTCATTCACACAATCACACAAACCATACCGACCCTCCCGCCACGTAACAGGTTCGCCCACCGCCTAAACTCAGCATTGATACCCGATATAGTCACTACCAATACCACAATTATCTACAACATCCCCCTCAAGCACCACACCCGACAAGCCCCACACCCGCAAGCCTTTGATATCCCCGGTCTACCCAAAGGCTCACCGGCCAAACATCCACACCCACACAGCCCCACTACCCTATCTTTTATCTACCCCTCACCACCAAGTCTAGATCCCGCATCATGCATCCCGTATCCCCCAATCAACCACCCAACCTCAAAATACATTATAGCCATCACCTACAACGATACTCCGGCTACACATCCTGAATCCCGCGGACACATCCACCATCGCTGTCCTCGGTCCCACCATACGACCCCGACGATCGTAATTTAAATCCATCTACCTCCCAACGTAGTCCAGCGGCCTACAACTTTCGCCTGCGAAACTGCTAGCGCCCGTCTGCAGCCTTCCACACACACCCGTACAACAAAAAGCACCTTAACAATACCACTTATAGCCATTCTGTAACTGAACGCCTGACAGATTGATACACTCAAGTCTGCCATGCGAAATCTCACCCGATACCCCCAATCTCGCTAATCCCCACTACCTCACACTTGCCACTTCTGAACCAACCCGCCCTCTCTCCCCAACCCTGCTAGTCCCCCATTCCCCCAACCCCCACATGCTTCATCAGATCTATTGCCCCATGCACCTTAACTCAACTAGAACGACCCCAATTTCCTGAACCCGCAAAACACGCAGCCAACATCGCCCCCCCTTATCCAACCCATAATCCGCCACTTTGGCATATCCAATCTTAACATGACTATATAATCCTGCTCAATTCCTACAGCCCCACCGTTATTCATCATCGTACCCCAAACTCACCCCTACCACCATCTTTTTAACTACGTCAATTCAGTCAGACCACCCCACTCCACTCGATACTCCCCCACAGCATTACGTAATGATTAACCATCTCCCTCTGCAATGCTATGCGGTAGCCAGAGAGAACTCTTCACAAATACTAGACGAGCCCCACCGCACCACTGTCCACCACTCCCCGCCATAGAGTCCAGCCATAACAACTCACTAGCTCTCTCACCACCATACTTACAACTGCCCAGCGATGACGCTTTCCCACACTCCCTGCCTCCTCCACACCCGCCATGTGTTCCGACGAAACAGTCAGAAAAAACCGAGCTCCAACCTACGCCTGCTACCAACCTTCTCCTCACATACCCCATCCCCTCAACAGAAAACGATAAATCACCCACCTCCGACATTCGCAACTAACCATACGCCTAAATTGTATATATATCTGCTTATTTCATACGGACCTTATTTTCTACCAGATGTTAATCAAGATCCTAATACCCCCATCATCACCAAGGTTCATAGGGTAGCACACACAAGCAATGTCAACAGATAGAAAAAAATACACTAGCTACAAAGGAAATCGAAACACRTCATGCAACCTAATCATTATTTTCAAAACATAAACTGGAGCATCTTGCTTAATAGCCACACTGGAAGATCCTCACTCGATGCTCCGATTGCTCTCAAGATTATATTGTAATTACTCACTCCAGTAACAAATCACCAACAAAATATAAGATGATACGCATAACTGTACATTAATTCAATCCCTTAGATCTAATTCATCTAACAAAATAATTTACCAAAGCAGATTCAAGTCATGTAACTATGCCATCGCAGCAAAGCACAAAACTTACTTCATGTCATAAGTCTTAAGCCCTAAAGCATTCCATCTCTTCACAAGAAACGCCATACAAAAGTGCCTTAACACATTACCTAGCACCCGCATTTATAAATTATCATGACAATGATATAACAAAAAAAACAGAAGAATTCGATATCATAGCCCCCCCAACCATTGACTTCGTTTTCAATTCAACCAAAAAACTAAAATAAAATTAACGTTTCATTTTATAACAGAAGTTTTTAACACCTAATCAACCCCCTCCTTGCTCGCATTCAGAAGAGAAAAATTCTTCCATTGAAGAGATTAGTGCAGTCATCTTTAACAGAGGCCCACCAGAATCGCAACAGCAGCAAACTCCTTTTGAAGCCCTCCTACCCTCTGACATACTTAAACTATTCTATACAAGATTGGAGACAATAGTCAAAAAACAATTAGCAATTCAATATTAGAGTTTTCTGAAACCAGGGAATCTAGCAGCTAGTCAATTAACGAGCATAACCAAGCTACAAGCCTACAATCACACATTCACACGACAACAGGAAAAAATAAGCAGGTGTGTAACTGTATGATATATTGTATCTAATTATAAAAGAAACTCCAAGAAAGGGGGGGTCCAAAAGAGATTAGTTCGCAGACAAGAGTTAACGGTATTGACTGCCCACTTGAACCTAGAACAATGTGAGTGTGCAGTATACATAACACAAGTAGTGGCACCATATATATTGGTTCTAAGTTGCATCAAAAGCCTAAACAGATTAGAGTTCATGTTTCTTAAACTGACAGCATTTTTTATCGTATATTCCTGGTATATGTCACAATTGTCACTTCCATTGACTTTGAGACTTCAATGATAGTCAGAACTGCCCTAATGCAAACACAACAAATTCTGAGAAAGAGACTAGGAATCATATAGAAAAAAAAGTTTTGACAAAAGTAGGCAAGAGGAAATGTATAAACATAGACTGCAAAATTACAAGAGCCAATATCAACAGAAAAACCCAACAAATATTCAGAATTCAGGCAAAGCTCACCTTACGATAACACGATAGCATTGTTCCATGTACTTTGCATATGGTAAACTGGATGTTAAGTATACAAGAGACTGAAAGGATACAAATCGCCGCCCATCAAATTCCACATCACAACACATATCTTGTACACAAGCAAAAATCCTAAACTGCCCAATCACAACATGAATGTCTAGCAACCCAAAAGAGGAGGAACTCAACTCACAGCAAAATAACTGCTTCACATCACTCAGTTAAATTAGTTGTACTTTAATAACGATACTCTGATTCAATTAGTAATAACTATATCACAACTTACCTTCTGCATCTTCATCCCCTTTGCTACTCACCTATGTGTTTACCAGTACGGTCTATTACCTAATCCCCTTGATATCTCAACCACAAGTAAAACTCATCAGTTTATACAGCATTGCATTATCTGCCCTAACTCCAGGCATCACCACACAGCCAAACCTAATGCCGGCTTATATAACTACACTGAATGGAACTAGGCCTCTGTCCACTTGTAGTCAAACTGCCAGAAATTACCCTCACCTCCAGGCAGACTAATGCTTTAAAATTAAGTACAATGTCTGATAAGGATATTTGGAATTGGACCCTTGCACACACTCAATTAAACAAAGAAAACTATGACACATAACTTCTCTAGAGGCTCACAATAAAATCTATGAGCACACATAATGCTCAAGCATATAGAGTTAACCAGAGTCAGACCGAAGATTATAAAATAATGACTTTAGGTCAAAGCATAGTAGTCGTCAGATATTCAGAAAGAAACACAACTCGATGAATCATCAAAGAGGCAGCAACATTCTCCCTGCTGAATCAAGCATACCAACACAAGAATTGGCTTTTTTGACCTGTCAATAACAGCTCAACAATTACATTAGCAACATCCTCTAAGAGAGAAATGATGGGCAAAAAGAAAGCCTTGGGGTAAATATAGTGTACGCCCCATAAGTGACTTCTTATCCTACAGGAATGGCAACCTGAGAGGGCGTGGAAGCTCAAAACATACCATCAATCAGTGACAGCAGAAAGCAGCAAGGTGATACGGTAAACTCCAACCATTCACCACAGTGAATACAGTGGAATTCACTTAGCAGACAAGGCAGTAAGTAATGCATTAAAGTGAAATAATCATACATGACACAGATAAAGTACAAAACATGAGCAACAGTTCTAATCCAGGTAACAAAAAGCCTATCTTGACAGCACAGAATAATATCAAAAAACATAGAAGTAGGTCATGAATACATGGAATTCCAGTACAGAGAAGTTCCTGCATAAAAAATGTAAACAACAGAATGAACTTCAGGATAGCTAAAATAATCGACGAGGCCGAAGGAGCTCAGCTTGTACACCACCGTCTCTGCAAATGTCACAACAGTACAGCAAGGTTAAAAGTGAGTCTAAACTTCCAACAAGTCATGGCAATAGTAAGAAATCAGGTTCAAAAGAGCTCAGAAACATGATGCCTGTCAAGATATTACAAAATAACATGGAGAAGGTTAGCAGATGAAGATAAAATACCAGAACTTCATAAAAAAGGTAAAAAGCTAGAATAATTGTTGATTGGTTCCGTCTAACTGATTTGATACAAGTATAAAGAAGTGTCATAGATCTACCAAACAAGATACAGACACCATAGTCAGAGAGCAGAGCTGAGAACTGCACAACAAGCGTCACAGTGATCAAGTGGAATAACAGGTAGGATGTCAAAAGATAAAGGAAACTAAACTAAAACTCTTTAGAAAACAAACTACAAGTTAGAAGTTCCTAACATTCAACTTAATCCCTTCCCTTTGACCTTGCTCAACAGATCAAAATTTCAGTTCTACTTTCTGTCTACTTGTCTAGTAAATAATTTCAAGCTCCTAAAGTCTTCAAAAGGCTGTAGTCATGTACAGCTCTCTCCTAAAACTCAAACCAGTTCAACTGACATAGTCATAATTCTCATAAATCAATCTAGATTCCAGAAAAAGGCGCCACTAATTCCAACAGAGAAGTAAAGCTCTAGCACTAATAATAAAAAACAGAAGACAGTGCTGTAGAGAACTGTCTAAAAACTCAAAGTTAGTATCAAACATGCTATAGTAGATAGAAGCTATGGCAAAAAGATATGTCAAAGGTTAGCAATCCAACAATGTTAACCCAATAGAATAAAACCAGAAAATCTGGGAAACATAATCAGCTGCAAAGCAATCAATGAATTGAAGAGTTGTTTTGATATTCATCCTCAGTGCCATGAACAATATGCATCAACCAAAATCACTTCATCTCTGCCATGAACTTCTCATACTCGGCGTCTGCTCCCTGAGGAGTCTTTTCTGCAGCTGGAGCTGGTGGTGCTGGAGGATTTGAAGCCCAAGGAACTTTGACATGCTCGGTGGCTGATCAATGGAGGGGGAGGAGGAGGCACTCCATAATAATGTTGATAGCCGTAAGAAGATGGCAAGTAACTAGGTTGTGCAGGTGGGGCCAATAGTAGCTGCTGAAGTCCATATAACACTAGAAGTAGGGGTTGAACAGAGCTGCCCATCTGAGTCTGAACACCCGGGGGGAAATTTTGTTGCGCATCACCAGGAGGAGTCTGTGAGGATGTGCTACTCGGGACAGGTGGAGGTGGATACTGAACACCATAAGGAGACACTGACTGATTCTGAACAGGAGGGTAATAACTTGATCCAGGTGGAGGAGGAGGATAGGCAGCATAYGGCGGAGGGGGGACTGGTGGTCCCCAYGGGACAGGAGTTCCATAGCTCCCAGGAGATGCGTTAACGAGAGGTCCACCAGCAGCAAATTGCTGAGATGGATAGGCACTAGGAGCTTGGTTTGCAGCAGGATATGGTGGCATGGCCGGAGCAGCAGGAGGCTGGGGTGCTGYTGGTTGAGGTGGTTTCCCAGCAACTCTAACTGCAATAGTCCGTCCATCTAAGCGATAGCCATTCATGCTAGTAGTGGCAGTGTTGGCCTGTTCAACATTTGAATACTTCACAAAACCATATCCTTTGCTCAACTGAGTAACCCTGTCTTTGATAACCTTGGCCATCACAATTTCACCAAACGGAGAAAATAGGCGTATCAAACCATCATCATCAAGAGTAGGTGGCAGATAACCAATGTACAAGTTGGTATCATCATACTCTTTAGGCTTAAGGAGATTAGAACCCAACCCCGGGTGTGCGCTGCTACCATTGCTGCCACTCTGCCAAGGTGGGTTGCTTCCGCTTCCAGGGCCCCCATTACCAGCAGGGGACGAAGAATCATCATCTTTTTCGACAGAATCAGGTACTGTGCCTCCCAACTCTGCCAAAAAGTTCCGGTACTCATCATCCATCTTCTTCCCAGTTGTCCCCTTAACTGGACAATCAATAGTCGGATGTCCACCATCACCACAAATTTTACACAACACATCACTCTTAAACGTGGTAGTCCTGGAAGGACAAGCATACTGCCTGTGCCCTGGCTCACCACACAATCTACAAAACTCCTCATCCCTAATCGTCCCATTCAAAGCAGCRAGCTCCCTAAGCTGCTGCCTCTTATGCTCATTCAAMACCTCATCCACAGGCTGCAACAACTTCTCTACCATAGCAGCAGCAGCCTCAAGTGACTCGGGCGTATCAGCCTCAACCAAAACATGTAAATCCTCGTTCTCCGAAGGATCAGGCTTCAAATTCTGCTTCTGCTGCAACCTCCCTTCCTTAACAGACCCCTTCCCGCGAATCACAATCTTCGCTCCTGTCTCCTTTTCCATCCGCTTCTGCGTATTCCCCCTCGGTCCAATAATCAGCCCAATAAAATTATACCCTGGAAACTCCTTCTGAGGTATATAAAGCTTCTTATGAAGCTTGGGAGGGCGGTAATCAGCTGGAGGCTTAAACGCCGGATTCTTCTTAATAATCTGRGAAATAATCTCCTGTCTTTCCCTGTTCAATTTCTCCCGAGCACGYTACTCCCTAGTATTAATCCTAATTCCCATATTATCGTAAACAGGTTCGGGCGAAGGCGATCTAGCACCTTCGCTCCTATCATCTAATGGCAAACCAGATTGCAATTTCCTACTAATTTCAAGCAGTCTACTATTAAGAGCTTGAACCTCYGGGTCGAATTCAATACCTCCCATGAAATCAGGCAGCTGATAAACTGGCTTCGGGTCGTCATCAGCCCACCGCGACTTCCTCTTCCTTCCAGTACTTTCCCCGCCTCCTCCTGCAGCTCCGTCTTCCGACGGCGGTGGGTCCCACCTACTTCGGCGTTTCCTCCTGCTAGTCGTCTCCTCCTCCCCGCCTGATTGGTCCTTTTCGGCGGTTGTGGTCCCACTCTGAGTTCTCGGCATCGACTCACTCGCCCCGTTTCCGTTCTCGTGATTGGCGTTGTTGCTTCTGTTGATCTGGTTCTGCAAATTGAGGATGTGCTGTTGCACGGAAGAATGATTATGGTGTTGAATTTGGATTTGATCTTGATTTTGAGGYGGGTTAGGTAGGGTTTGGTGGTGGTTTTCGTCGTCGTGAGATGAAGTTAGGGTTTGAAGATGAGGRTGAGAAGAATAGGGTTCTAACGGTTGAGAAAGAGTATCGGTGAGATTTTGAGCTTCCATTGATGAAGAATGAAGATTATGAGAGAGAAGAAGAATTGAGTTCGAAAATTGGTGAGAGAAAGAAAGAGGGAAAAAGGTGAAATTGAATGGAGTGAATTGAATTAGGGTTGAACACTTGAACCTATATATAAAGGGGTATTTTAATAATTTGATGATTTTTATATATCCGTTCGGTAGTAGAAAAAAGGAAACAATATAAAACTACGAAGTAAAAAGTAGGCCATCAACGGGTCAAATACGGATTCGAAATCGGATTTTAAATTCAGTATCCGAATTGAAAACGAAAATCCGGATATTTGATATCTCTAGATCATCAAATGTTTTTGGAAATTTAATATCATATATTTTATATGGGATATTATGAAATTTGATATCTAATTTAGGAAAATATAATTTTTTGTGTTATGAGTATTTCATGAAAGAATGAATAGTTTCGGATCAGACCGTTATCATATTTTTCGTGAATGTTTGAAACTCGATATTTGATTTTTATTGTATATTGGACATCAACAAATTAGAAAAGTAATACGAATCGGTATCTGATATTCAATGCTTTATGAATTTCAATTTTCAAGATCAAATATTTGAAAAATGAATAGAATATTAATTTTTCGAATTTTCGATTGATTTTGCATGACATTAAAAAAGGTGTTGTATAATAATCGGAATTCGTGAAATCCACTTGCTAAAAATACTTTTTTGGATTAAGATTTAAGATACTTCGTAAATAGTTTAAGACTAGATAAAACTCCGAGCAAATGCTCGGATTTCCAATTCAATAAGTTGTAATAAGAAATACAATGGAGTTAGACCCTATTCTTTTGATTTAATTTTATGGTACTCGTTCAGTCAATTTCTTCAATTCAATTCAGTCAACTTCATCCAACTTTACTGTTTAGTTAGTTTATTAGCTAATTCAGCTCACTTCATTCAGTTACTTCAACCAGTTCAGCTTGCTCAAGCTCAATAAGTTCAATCTAATAATTCAGTTCAGTCACTACTGTTGTCATTTCGTTTCAGCATAACTGGATTTTTCGAATCTTCGACTGATTTGCATAAACATTAATAACAAGTGTCGTATGAACTAATCGTGATCCACTTGCTAAAATATTTTTTGGATTAAGATTTGAGATATTCGTAAATAGTTTAAGATTGTTAAGATTGTGATAACAAATATGGTTTGAACCCAAAAAATTGGGGAAAAATTGGGTCACAACCTCAATGACTCGTGAGAACCAAAATCAAACCCAAATCTAAAATTGACTAACCTTGGTCCTTGTCATATTATTTTAATTATTTTCTTATCAAGGTTACTAGTAAGATATATATATCTCAATCAAAATAATATGACGATAGTTGAGGGTTGAGGACTAATTTTATACATTTCATAGAAGTTTGTTGAAAGGTAAGTTAATTGTAAGGGGAAAAAATAAATTTTGGTTTAAGTAACAAACAAGATCAATCAATATAAAACAAGATAGTAAGTGGTGAAACAAACAAATTAAGCAGAAATGGGTAGCCAATTTTTACCACAAATTATCAATGGGTGGCCAATTTTTTAACCAATTAATGATACACCTGAGTGTACATATGCACAAATTTGATTTTTTAATATTATTTTTTTATGGTTTTTGTTGCTTTTTAAAATAATTAATATTATTTTTTTCTCTTTTTTTCCTGACATTTTGAGATATTCGAGATGTTAAAGGAACATAAATTTTTCATATCAAAATATTTAATTAAATATTCATGCCATAATGTTCATTCAATTTATAATGTTAAATCTTTTTATGAGATATTCACATTTCATTTGAATATTATAATTAAATTTATGATCATTATTCTATTGTTCACCCCTTCGTTTCAAGTTGTCCACCCATTTTTTGAAGGGAAAAGATTTGGTCAACTCACCAACTTTTCAGCATATAGCCTTTGGTGAATGTTGAAGAAGTCCACATTACTTAAACGAAGTCCACATTTCACGGTAATACCTAGAATATCCCAATTTTTTTTAATTTTTATTTTGGATTCTAAAGCCTGAATTAGCGACCCTATCATGGTACGGGCGCCAATTCAGCGCCCAAACGCATACTCAAAAGTCAGAAATTAATTCGATGACTTCAATTAAATATATATGACAGTTCACACGAAAAATGAATTTCGTTTTAAATATTGGTGGACTTTGTTGAGCATTTCAAATAACCTTTGGCATGTGTCATATCTCATATGTTGTCCACCTTTGGTCATAATTTTGCTAGACTTATAGAAATTATGCTTTTGTGACTCCTAGAAGAGAAATCCACAAGGTTGAAAATTATGTTCAATTAAAATCCGAAGATGTTTAACAAAAATATCATTGGTAATAAAAGAGTAAAATCTTGATTCATAAATGTGAAAAACATTTGTCGATTGCTTTGTTTAAAATTTAGATATATCCTCTAGCCACTCTTGTCAAAATTTAGTCCATTCATGATTTAAAAAAAAAAAAAAAATTGATAAACAATTGAATTTCACATTATGTTATAGATAAACAAAAACAAAATCTTTGATTCCACTTGGGAACTAATGTTGTAATGGAAGAGGAAATCCCCTCACAATAGCCCCCATCTTTTCCTCTTACAAACTTTTCTAGATTATGCTTCTACTGGACAGGCACCATCAAATATATGTAGAGTAACTGATGCTAAGCTGAACTCTTATCTCTCAGCTGATCGCACCTTCGACACTGACTTCATTCAAGCTTCTACTCCGATGCCTTAAGCAGCGAAGGAAATCAAACATTCTGACTATCAAAACAAAATCACTCGCTCACATGGCCTTTTCAGCTTCAACTGGCTTTGAACCCACAGTAAAGAAGTCGCTGATAACTTCCAGTGGCAGTACCCTTTGTTCAGGGACCTTAAAGTAAACAAAGAACCAAGCGACAATGCAAACCAAGGCGTATATGCCAAAGACTCCTGCAAGGCCTATTGAGGAGAGCAAAGCAGGGAGAGAGTACGTGACAATGATGTCTCCAAACCAGAAGGTTAGAGCAGATGGCAATGCAAAGCCCGCGACTCTAGTAGGGAAGATTTCGGAGCAAAGAATGTTTGGATGGGACCGAAACCCATGACAAAGCAGCAGAAATAGACTATGACACTGATAGTAGATAATGTGCGTGTAGGACAGTTCCCATATCAATGACTTGGAAAGAACTAGAATGACAAGAGACCTATCACACAGGTAGTGTATTTAGAAGAAGAAACTGCAGAGATGAAAACGGTACTAATTATCATCACACTAGAATATGTATGCGATCAACACGTGACCAGTATTCTGCAATAGCAATTGTGTTTAGAGTCGAATTAGTTCTGGAATCATTACCTTCTCCCAGAGATATCCATCAATTTCATTGCAAGCCCAATAGAAGGAAGCATCAAAATGTTGTCAAACCACTTATAAGGAGAGAACAGAGTCTCCGCTGACCCCCATACTTGATAGAAGAACATCAACTCCGGCTTGGGAAAGAATCTGAGGGGTGTAGTAGAGGACTCCATTCGATACCTGAGAACTGAATTCATCCAAAAAGCACAAAATGTCAGGCACCTCATACATGCTAGGGATATCATGGCAAACGAACAAAATAAAGCCTCAACTTCACCAATGTTCCTGTCATCTTTAACCAAGGATGGAAACACAATAAAAGACAATAATTTTGAAGCAAAATCATCAGAAAAGGAGCAAAGGAAAATCGAAACTTTTTTGAGCTGTTTCGCATTTGACTATTTTATTTTCCAAAAGCAAAAACTGATATTACCTGTTGTAGAATTTGCAGGCCCACACCCAACCACCAATGCACTCTTAACACCTGGTTCGAAAAGCTCCCTCCAGCTTGGCCCTTTGGTAGCGCAGCAGAAGGCTGAATATTCCTCCTCAAGCGGAGATTCCCCCTTGAAATCTTTATGTTCAGGTGGACTGGCTTACAAGACCAGCAGCTGGATAAGCTGACCTTCGGGAATATCAGAAAGGATGTAATGAAAATATAGATCCACGCATTGATCCACGATAGAGCCCATGCCAGGTTCTTGGTGAAGATAAACCCTCTTTAATTCACCTTTTCCATCTTG
This sequence comes from Bassia scoparia, assembly GCA_008642245.1. NCBI lineage: Eukaryota > Viridiplantae > Streptophyta > Magnoliopsida > Caryophyllales > Amaranthaceae > Bassia > Bassia scoparia. Next base: position 12,139 of record SNQN01003182.1, read on the forward strand.
TGCTTCTTGTACGCTAGCTGCCAACCCCCACCGATACCTTGAACAACGAAATCAAACTTTTGCCGACATATAAATCCTAACAGATAGCACCAAAGTATTGAGCGAAGTTCAGTCACAGAGGAAAGGCTCCAAACCCTCCACGTCTTCTCTTTCAAGAATAAGTTGGAGGTCACCAATATTTATGTTCTTTTCATTTAACTCAATGAGAAACACCAGCTATCTTCTCCATTCCCTTCTATTTCCAAAAAGCATAGGGAAAAGTTGGTTCCGTAAGGCATAAAAGTTTACAACATAATACAACAACAAAAGCCTGAAGGAAACTGCCTCAGTAGAGCTTCGGAGGTCTATATGTCACAGTATGATACACAAGTATGTTGTTTGTGCAGAATTAGACCAGTAAGGGAATTGTCTATAAAAGAACGCGCACACACAAATAAAACAAAGATCAAYGTAAAATCATAAATCATCAAATKAAAAAAGCTAGTAATGATGTTAATGTCTTAARGGATTACCTGTACTATTGACTAATTCACCGCTTTGCATCAAACTGCTTGGGTGTCCCATGTTCAGAATGCTGCCATTAGATGGATGTACATCCTTTTCAGCATCGTGGGCATGAGGGGAAAGCAGTGGACTCCTCAGATTGTCATCAGAGTCATCATTGCCAGCATCAGATAAGTGCTCCTCCCCTTGGCTCCCAACCTCCCAATTTTCATGTCTACCATTCTCCTCATGAGCAGTACTGAACATACTCCCAAAGTTTGGAAATAATGCACTCCTCATGCTCCCTGACTGGGGAAGCTTCTCGTGTACACTGCCAAACAGAGTGACCAGAGGATCCATCATACTTGCCATACTACCCTGGTGGGCCATGCTTCCATTACGAGAAACCATGCCAAGCATGCTTTGTCCTGTGACTGGTTTGGCAATCCAAGATTGACCATGTTCAGCACCATATAACTTGATTTGATCCTTATCAGCTGTGGCTTCTTCATCATTTGTTGCACCTATCATATATTCTTCAATGGATGTATCATGTCCGGTTCCAAGTCCTTCTATAAGCAATGCCATCTCGCCTGCAAGACAAATAAAATCAGAAACACAGAACTATTAGGTGGAAAGAAAGGGTAATTTGARGTAGGCATAAACCACTAGAGTCTATGGAGAACGAATTTCTCAATTGTTCAAAATGGTAGAAAGTGGTAATTATTTAGTTTTCTTTTCTGTGTGTGGGTGCTCAAAGAAACTGGTGATTGAAACTAGATGCATTAAATGTTGACCAACAAGAAGCCCMGAATCTTTATTTTTCATCTTAATCTGCATCTACCTGTCTATACTACTACACGTTTTCATACTCCATTTRAGGTCATCTTATTGACAGATATACTAGCTTCCTCTAGCTGTCCTGTATTAGTTTCTTCCTTTCGCTACGAAAGCATGTTGGTGCTATCAACAACAAGCATTGGATTGCTTCAGTACGTCATTTATATGAGCTGGCATCAACAAATATGTAGCAACAAGACTCACATACTTATGCCGTTAGCACCTCAATCATTTAACTAAATGTGTTAAGATAWATGTACAATTAAGATTAGTAGATAACAGGCCAAAGTTATTTTTCATTTAATAGCATTTGGCTTCTCTAAACTTAACAACAGAAATAAGTTAAAATAACAATATTCAAGTAGGAGGGATTGAAGTTTTAGAATATATGATATACTTACCATTGACATCTTCTTTCCCTCGTAATTTCTGTAAGACTTTCTTAGCCTCTCTCATCTTCCCTTTGCTGACAAGCCACCTAGGAGACTCAGGCAAATAGAACACCATCAGTCCAAGATACAAAAGAGACGGTATTGACAGTACACCTAGCATCAATCTCCATTGAGGTGCTTCCATCAAAGACATGCCAAATACCATACAATAAGACAGGAACATGCCCCCCGAACCAGTGAACTGTGGGAGGGTATTCAGCTGCCCTCTGATTTCAGGTGGTGCAGTCTCTGAGATATAGACTGGCACAAGAGTCACTGCTAGACCAACTCCGAACCCATCCAACAGTCTACCGAAGAGTAGGACATACACATTGGGTGACCATAGCATGACTAGACCTCCAAGGAAGTACAATATTGACGAGACAATAAGCATTGGTCGACGCCCTACTGAATCMGAAACAGGACCAGAGAAGGTTGTGATGACCGTGGCCCCAATAAGTGACATGGCCACAATCAAACCCTCCAGCCTTGGTTGCGTTTCGAGGCTAAATTCTCTTTTAATGTATATAACAGCTCCTGCAMTAGRATCAAACAAAGTTCCACTCTTAAATTTCTATGATGCATGGTTCAACTTTCAAGATCTAAAGATGATACCCTTGTCAGCTGCTATTCAAGCAGCAAAACTAGTTCAATGAAGTAGTAAAATTGAAGATGAAATTCAGTTACCTGCAATGGTTGCATTATCCCACCCCTGCAACAAGTTTCCCATTGTAGCAGCAAGTGCTGCAAGTACAGCTCCTCTCATCTTGCTGGCTTAGAACTACAACTTTCTCACCTGCATTATTACACATTTAAATAAAATTAAATAAAAAAACACTCATTGAGCATTGCAAGATCTTTCTTGTACAATCAAATAACATATATTTCAGTGAACAACTACCAAATCCAGCCTAAGTTAAACAATAAATCATCATTAACAATAGTTTAATCTTACTTCCACTACCAAAGATCGTATTCTTCACTAAACTATCACCATATTGAGCCTCAATCAATCACACAGCAGAATCATATCAATCAACACACTATATACCATCCTTTACACCATCACAGATCGCAATTCAAAGTAATTCTAAGCCACAATTCCATGTTTTCACTATCATTGCACTATCAAAACTRGAAAGATCAAATCTTTCAGTGAWTTAGAATCATAATTAACGATCCCATATCTCCCCTTCACRAATCACTACCAAAGATCACATCTTTGAACTGGGTTACATTACATTCAAGAATTWACGCACAAATTTTAATGCATTAACAAAAACAAAACAAAGCCAATCAATAGATCTATTAACCCATTAAAAAAAAATTAAAAGATCGAAAAAACAATAATAAACAGAACAAACATACCTCTCTTGTTAATGGGCAATTAGCCCCTCAAAATTGCAGAGGAAAAAAAAAAGAGTGTACTTATTCAAAGAAGAGATATTTATTTATGCTTTTTGAAGGTGACCTCATACCTTATAAAGGAATTAGGCATGACCCCATTATTTTATTTGATTTATTAAGGCAATTAAATTAATTAATTAATCAATTTATTGGTGCAATAAAAATATGGTTGAAGCCAAAAATGGTGATTTGAGATTCAGAGGAGAAGATTACAAAGTGCAATAATAATAGTTGATTTAACATAGATTGGCTTTTTCCTGGGTAATAGCTGGAATTATTCAGTAGAAAAATATCGCCCCAAAAAAAGAATCTTCTGAAAAAACCAAGAATCAAAATTTCTTATGTTAGTTTAGTAAATAGGGCAAATTCTGAGTGATAAAAGATGSTGGAAATATAACAMAATGATCWTCATAAAAATATAAGAAAGAAAAAAGAGGGGGAAATAAAAAAAAAMGAGAAGAAAAGGAGATGAAAAGGTGATTTAAGTGAAAAGTGAAAAGGGGGAGTTAGTTAGTTATAATTGGGGGGTGTATATTCGCGCCACATGTTGAACAGCCAATGCTTAAGAGGCGAAGAACGTGCCTTTTTCAGTGATTTATGTTTTGTCATTCAATCATCTGTTTTGCAGTTAACATGACAAAATGTGTTGGGAAAACATTATTCACACTACTATGTTACTACCTTAAATGAGAATAGTTTATTAGGGATTCTTCAAATTATTCCACAATACTAGGAATTCTATTTATGTACTGTTTGGAAAAGCTTGGTTCCATGAACATGAGCAACAAAGTGACCCAAGTTTTGAGAGGTGTTCAACGAAACCSGTCGCACACCTATWGAAAATAARCTAATAATACTGACCAATGTAGCTAGCAGTAATAGGGTCGAATCCAATGAAAAACAACAATTAACTATTGATTAATTAAAAGCATCTACACTAGGAAGATGACATTTGATTGATTT
>SNQN01003182.1:25694-56936 GCA_008642245.1 Bassia scoparia
TACTAATACCTTGTGTTGAAGTGTTATGCGGAGATTTCGCAATGGACTCTTATGCAAAGATGTCGAATGGAGTGTGACAATCGGAGAAGTGTAAATTTCTTAGTTTTAGTTTGTAATTGGATATGAGTTTTTTGAGCATAATTGTTATTAGTATTACAATTTTTTAATTTGATAAGCAAATGAATTGTGTAGTAGGATTAGAATTATTGTGTAACGTATAATAAGCAATTTTTGTTCTTAATATGGAGTTTCTTGATTTGTGTAATAATAWTTCTTWGATTGTTGTAGTTAATTGATCATTGCCCTTTTTTTAAGGGGAATTGACCATTGCCTTGATTATTGCAGTTAATTGATTTTTTAGGCAATTATTTTGAACTTATTGATTTACTTTTGACGGATGGCGTGTCATTATAATTTGCCCATGGGAGGGGGTAGGGTGGTAATTTCAGGGGGACACCATCGCGACCTTACCCCTTCCCTTATATAATAGAGATAACATTTTTAGGATTTTATAGTGTTTGTATGACCACAAGTCTCGTTTGAGCATCTGTCCAAGTTTACTTATGTTACTTCGTATTAATTATTTTTTTGTGCTGTTTAGTTTTATTCATGTTTATTATACAATTAGTTACTTAGTTTATGTGTAGAGCTGTCAATTTCATCCTACGCCTGACGACCAATCCACCCTACTCGATTTCATGGATGAAAATTCGAAAAAACACGGATTTTAAACGWGTGACAGATGGATCGTATGGTGGATATAGATCGGGTCGGCTATTGGTTGATATACATTCGATCCATCCATCCACCCATATAAAAGTATTTTTTTCCTTTTTTAATGTTATATTACTATATTTTTGATGAGAAAATAGAAAATATTATTACACAATATCAGAGTTTACATTATGTAAAATTTCACTAGGCACCTCTTCCACCRAAACTGTGAAAGAACCAAAAGACCGACTCAAATTTGCTAAGAGATGTGCTACTTTATTACCACTTCGACGAACAAAAGAAAAACTACACGAACGACACAATCTACTATAAGCAAGAATGTCATTTACGATAAGTCCAAAGCTTGAGTTGTCCACTATTCCCTTAGACAAAGCATTGTAGAGCAACAAAGAATCTGTTTCCAAAACCAAAGTGCGCAAACCCTACTCCCACGCTGTGCAAATTAGCATCCTCATAGCAAGAGCTTCGGCTACCTCCACTGAACATTCCATCACGCACAGGTCACAAGCTGCAAGCAAAACATCCCCACTACTATCCTTGACCACTCCTCCCAAGCCAACCTTACCATCCTTAAACTTGGCCGCATCCGAGTTTACCTTCAAAACACCCTCACCAGGTACCTGCCATTGRGAGCTGGACAGSTGTGACGGCTGAGAAATCAACTTCGCCCCTTCATTTGCCGCAGCATACTCAACAAGTAGCCCTTGACACCCTYAGAAAACAAGTGACATGGGCACCTTAGAAGCATCAAACAACCATTTGTTACGCTTCAACTACACATTCCAGACTAGCCCCTAGAAAGCTCRCCACCAGTTCTCCTCCTTGTATTTTGCAACCAATAATTCCAGCCACTCCCACAAAGAAACGTCCTTTAAGCCTGTAACATCCAACCGCAACACAGAATACTTCCAAAGGAACTCAGCTTCACGACACAGAAAAAGGGCATGCTTCAATGATTCCTCTATTTCCCAACACATCGAGCAAATTGTGTCAACAACAATCCCTAGCTCAATTAAATTCACACTCACTGGGACTCCATTATTCAGCACCTTCTAGCCGAAGAGCTGAACTTTTGGTGGCAACTTCGTGTTCCATAGTTTACTCCAAATGCCTCCACCTAACAACTGTGAACTTGAAGCCTTGAGTATGTCTCGATGTTGAAGAGCCTAGTAGTAAGCACTTCTCACCGAGAAGATACCCTTTTTCGAATGAGCCCATGTCCATGAATCCGTGATTGGAAATCTTGGTAAAATCTCCTCCAATATTGCCTGTGCTTCCCATTGATTAAAACTAGAGTGTATCAGTTCTTCCTTCCACTGACCATCTTCAATTAAGTCTTGAACTAGCACAACACCACCTCAATCAGTCTCGACCCTTTGGAAAACTTTGAAATTTGGCAATTTTTTGARCCATGGATCCTGCCATATATCAACACTACAGCCATCCCCCACTAATCGCTTTGCACCCAATTTCACCAAGCCGCACAAATAGATTTCCAAGTGAATCTTGCAACATGGCTCACTTTAGCATCTAAAAACGCTTGGTTAGGGAAATATTTAATTTTTAAAATTTTTGACYCTAAAGAATTTGGATTTGTTAGAAGTCTCCACCGTTGKTTTGCTAACATCGCCATATTAAAAGCCTTCAAATTTCGAAAACCCAAGCCACCTTCTCTTTTTGAAGCATATAATTTTTCCCAACGAATCCAAGCGATCTTTCTCTCCTCCTTCTTTTGTCCCCAGAAGAAATTTTGACAAAGCCTCCCAATCTCATTAAGAATACTGCCTGGAATTTCAAAACATTGCATGGCATATGTCGGAATTGCTTGAGCCACCGTCTTAACCAACACTACTCCTCCTGTTTGTGAAAGAAAATTCTCTTTCCACCCTTTCAGTTTTTTCAAGACATGCTCTTGAATAGACTTGAATACAACTTTRTTAGAATTCCCAACAAAGGTTGGAAGTCCTTAATTATTTTCATGATTGTCAACAGCCTAACAAGACAACTTCATCTAAAGGATTTCTTTCTTTTCCGGTTCAATATTTRGGCTAAAAGACACTTCTYATTTATCCAAGTTCAGTTTCTGCCTTGAAGTTGCTTCATAGGTAGACAAAATTTCTACAACATTCTCCACCTCCTGTTCATTAGCTCGTACAAACAACAAGCTATCATCAGCAAAGAATAAATGGGAGATAGGAGGGACTCTCTTATTACCAATCTTCAGTCCATGGATTTTTTTCTTGGCTTCAGCATCTCTTAACAATGAAGAAAATCCTTTTGCACAAAGAATGAATAGGAAAGACGATAGAGGATCACCCTYCCGTAAACCATGTGATGGAAGAAATTTTCTTGCTAGTTGACCATTAATGAGAAGAGAAAAAGAAGTTGATGTAACACAGTTCATGATTGAGGCCACAAAGCTAACAGGAAAACCTAACTTAATCATCATATTCTAAAAAAAGGCCACTCCACTCTATCGTAAMCCTTACTCATATCCAGTTTCAACCCCAAATAACCTTCCTTGACAGTCTTCTTCTTTCGCAAATWGTGAAAACATTCATATGCCACCAAGATATTATCAGTAATCAATCTCCCGGGACAAAACCACTTTGTGAATTAGAGATAATTTCAAGCAAGACCAATTTCAGGCGATTTGCAAGGACTTTAGAGACTAGCTTATACAACACATTACACAAACTTATTGAACTATAATCAACAGGAGACTCACTTACCATTTTCTTTGGAATTAAAGTAGTATAAGTCTGATTAATAGAACCAATATCACCTTAACCATTCAGAATATCAACAACTTTATCAATTATATCAGGACCAATTARGTGCCAAAATTTRTGATAGAATAAAGCACACATACCATCCGGGCCTGGCGCTTTGGATGGATGCATTTGATTTAGAGCAATCACAACCTCCTCCCCTTAAAAAGCTTCTCAAGCATATCATCATTCCCGACAACAAAGCCTTTACACCAATTTAAAACGTCCCACTCAAAGTATCAACACCCTTGAAAATTGTCAAAAATTGAGTAAAAACTCCCCTTATATAAATTCCTCCTCAAAACCCATACCCATCTTACCATATTAATTTATTCCCTTGACGCTTCCTTGCTTATTATGAAAAAATTGTTATTGGTCACCCATTACCAATCCTGTCTGGTTCGTCCTCCAAAAATTCCTTCCTCGCTTCGTCATCCCCTTCATGTTCAACTGCTTTCATTTGATCAATACATCCAATTAAGTTAGCTCTCCATCAATCATTGTTGAAACATCATTCCCCTCAACCTCTCCATTGAAAATCACTAAATTTGCCCAATCTGTTGAGTTTATTTGATGAAACGCATCAAATTACTTGCACATTAGTGCCATTCACCATGCATCTTCAATAATTTGTGCACAATCATCATCTCGAAGCCACATTTCTTCAACCCTAAATACATATACTACTACACTTAATTTTAAGGCTTAATCAACGAATGTCACATCTATCATGCAACGGTTAACAACTCATCTATTGGCAACGTCTATGCTACAGTTTCACTTCAATGCAACGTTGCGTCTATTCTACATTTAATATCTCAAGTGATTCAACGTTTGCAACGTCTATGCTAAAGCAAAAGGTTTGGCCAACGGTTATCTATAATCGTTGCCTTAGGTAGTCTTATGCAAGTTTCCATGTATCTATACAACGGTCAAATGGAAACCTTGCCATAGATTTAACCAGATCGCGAAAATTCCATATTACTTATTTGGCGGTCGCTCTGCCAAATTTTCCAATTGAGTTTCATCTGTTCAAACCCAATTTCATTCCATTCGTTCAAGCCCAAAATCATTTCTACTCTCTCACTCAATTTACTCACAATCACTTCGCACCCAACTCTATCTCAGTCTGCCATTTACTTCGTACTCTCAATCTGCCATTCTCTACATCTCTTTCACTGTAATTTCATATCCCTCTATTTAAAGCCATTTTCAACAATTTTAATTTCTGGTAAATTAAAGCTTATGTGGCGAATTATTGGTCGGATTTTCGTGCATTTGGGCGAATTTGGGGACGTTTTTGTGACAATTTCGGCTAATTTAAGAGTAATCTTGATTTTATTTTTCTTTGTTTGTTAGTCTATATAATGCTAATGCAATAATGGTCAATTTGATGATTCTTTGTTGGTCAAATTTTTAATTCAATATTCAATTTTAAGCATGTTGCAACCTAAAGTAAAGATTTGTTGATACCAAAGCATACCAGATTTAAATTTTTAATATTCAATTTGCTGAATTGGATTAGAAGGAGAAACAAGGAGGGTTTTCTAAAGGTGCGTGCTGATAAATTGCTGGAAATGAGAGTGAAAAATGGGAATTGAAGCGTTTTTTGAAATTGAGTTTTTTAGGATTGAAGGTTTGAGAGGCTTCGATTCAAGGGAGACATAGATGACCACCAATTATGAATTTATGATTACTTCAGCTTAAATCTACAACAATTATAAACTACCCCAAAACTCTTATCATCTCAAACTCAAGCACTCAGAATTTTTAGTCTCTTCTTCAACATCTTTACACAATTACACCAAATAATGAAGCGATTTCTGGTATGCAGTAAGACTAATTTACTGGTCACTAGACCCCCGATTGATGTATGATAGCCACTTTGATAGTGGGATAGTGCGCCATTTATGAGCATCGTTTCATCTCATTAGTCTATGAGAATTCTCTGGTCAAGAACTCAGTCTTTCTATGCTTAGGTCTCACTAATTTCTTAGTATCTTCAATCATATCTTGATTACTGTTGAATGTTCATACAACCAAATTTCTTGGTTTTCTGGGAATTTGAGTGTTTCAGAATCTTTGTTATTGAGGTTGAAGAAAGTCAGTGATTCAGGTTATTTTTTGACAWTGAAGAAAATAATTTGGTTTTCTTTGAATTGGGTGTTTGACCGACTGATAAAATGGTGATGATGAAGTTACTGTTCTGTTGCAGAAGTGTGTGAACTCAGTGATACAGGGGCATTTTGGTAATTTCAGAAGGTGCAAATGATGAAGAGAAAATGAGTTGGGATTTTCTTGGAATTGGGATATTTTTGATTAGTTGTACAAGRAGTAAATTTGTTATTGTAGCAATATTAGTTTGTTTAGGGATCACAAAAATTTCTGGGTATTCRGTTTTCTGGGGTTTTTCTAGAAAGAAAAGGAGGTTTAAAACTATGCATATTTTTTTGGGGCTTTTGATTCATTGATTAGGAAGGGCATTGTGGTTGCCCGCGCCATCAATTTGCATATCAGATTGACATGTATTAAACCTCWTCTCCTCCGCAGCATTCGATTTATGTCCATCAAGGTTCATATGTTGTTGTACCTGATTCGGAAATTCAGTGCGGCCTCTTTTAGAGAACCTCACAGTAGCACTCTCRGTGATCACCTCTTCCACTTCTTGCTCGAAAGCACATGCATCTAAAACCCTCATCATAGATTMTCCAGTATTTGAGTTGCCATTGATATTTGGATCATCAAAGTTTAACTATTTGCGAGCCATAATCTGCTTCAAAAACTCCTTCGGTTCTAGGCACTTCCTCGATTCCTCCTCCAGTTTTGCCTCTAGAATTTTTCCCCTCAAAGGAGATGATTTAAGCCACCTACCATATGGCAATTCAGATGTAGGAGTACCCACCACATATTTTGAGCATTGAAAATAAGTATGTCCAAGGCACCCACATGCGTGGCAAAAATCCATTAGTTTGTCGTAGGTAAACTTTATCAATTTAGGGCCATTATTAGTTGCTACCTTCGTCCATCACCTCAAGGGCTTGTTTATGTCAAGAGAAAATCGAAAGCACAAAAACTTACACCATCCAATTGGGTCTGACTCGTCTACCTCCAAGAATTCCCCCATACTGGTTGCGAGGGTTTTAGCCATTGCACTCGTACGTTTATGTAATGGCGCATCCCAAGCACGAACCCAAAACATTATCTTTGAAAAAACAACCTCCGAGGGCTGGATTCCATCCACAATTTCCTTCAATAGGATTGGTTCACCCCTAAAAGACCACAYCCCTCCATCTAGCACCCTAACTTTGTCCATCATAGAAAAAATTGGAAGATATAAATATTGTCATCAATTTCTCCGATAATCATACCTTTGCCGAACCTCCATGCAACTTTGAGAGAACTTTGCATTGATTCAACTGTAAACGAATTRCGGGTTAAAATTTTCCCAATAAGGCATAAATTCAGTTGCTCTTGCATCATTTGTTCGTTTTCTTCATCACAACAATCAATAATCGCATCTTCCTCTTCCGTCATCGATAGGCCTTTGAGTTTGTCTTCAATTGAATCCATCTTTGTTAACCAGAAAAAACCACAGAAAGTTCGTGGGAAAATCAAGAAGGAAAAATAGGGAAAACTTTAAACAATCGAAAAGTAATCTCACTTCAACAAGAAAATCGAAGGAGCAGGGGAAACTCTACCAAAAACTAAGAGAGAGGAAACCCTAGTTTTTAGAGAGGAAATTTTTTGTTGGATATATACCTGAATATAGCTATATTACTATTATATATATATGCTTAATTTTCTACATTTATAATACGGAGTATTATGGTTGTTTGACACTATTTGTTTTTACTTCTTATGATAATATTAGTGACTTATTGTGAGTTTGTGATTATTGTGAATCTATAATGATAATGTTGTCTAATTTTATTGACTAGTAAGAAGAACATTTGAAATGGCAATGCTCAAATGATAATATTAAATTGATGTCAATGTTCATGTTAGTATTTACTATCATTTTCAAATTTTAATTCATGTATCCTAATTTATGTAACAGTTTCCAAACAATATCATATTAGTATGTGATTTGTATAAATTTCCTTTTAACATGAAATTAAAATTTCATGTAATTTATGGTACAATTCCGCTAAACATCTGATCCACCTGATTCACCCGCAGATGACGTATGGATCGGATTTGGATGACGATTTTGGTGGATGATAGATGGATCGGATGATGGACGGAATGTTAGTGGAAGGAGGCGGATGGAGCTCCATCTGACCCATCTCCTATCTGTTGACATGTCTATCTATGTGGGTTAGAGATCCATTTGACATGTAAGATACAATGTTGCACATGGAGCAAAATGTAATTATGAGATTGAAAATTGGCCTTCAAGTTGTAATTTTATTATAACTAGTATAATATTCGTGCGATGCACGGTTCATAAAGTCTAATAATATTAAGTTTGCTTTATAAAATCAAGTATTTCGTATTATAATTTAATTAGACACTTGAATAAGACATTATACACAATTGATTACACACATGATGAAAATCCTACAATTCGTACCTGACCAATTATGTTATACACCCCATACAATAATATTATAGTGTTTTTTTTAAATCCAAATTAAAAAATCAATGAGTAAATAAAAACAAATCATTTAAATACACACTTCCATAAAAATATAAATAAAAACACATCAATTATATACAAATAATTCATGATCTTCTTTGCTCATTCGTTTGATTCATGTTTGTAATATACTCGTAATAAGTAATGCAATGACCTACAATAAAGTTATATACAAGTCTTACGTATATCAAATACAATATTAATGTTTTGAGGTTGCCAAAATAAAAAAGAAACTAATAAAAAGTTAAATCATTATAAAATTTTAAAACAATAACTAATAATCCCCAAAAAAACATGCGATTTATTTTATCTAACTCAACCAACTATTAAACACCGTGCAAAAATAGTGTGGAACATRTAAAAATGGAGGGAGTATAATCTACGGAGTATAATATATTGATAGACCTTAATTTCGCATACTATAGTACATTGAGATAATATTATCGATCTTGTATCACACATATAACCTAGATTTGGATCATGTGCAACTTTAAGTATAACCGGGGCTCGTGTTATTAAGATTAAAAATGATTCATTTATTACATTATGATATTAATAATAGGGATTTTCTAMMAAATACCCCTGAGGTTTTGTATTTTCTACAATATACCCCTGCAAAAAATTTCTTCTATAATATACCCCTAAGGTTTGATACCCTTCTACATGATAACCAAATGTTTATAAAACCATTAATCAAGCTTAACCTTTAATAGGCGTGGGAGGATTGGTGGAGTGGGGGTGGGTGGTGGGAGGAGTAGTCACTGCTTTTTTTTTTTTTTTTTAAAAAAATCGGGTTTTTTTTAAGGTTACACATAACCTTATGTTTGGTTAAATTTAACCATTAAGGTTATATTGTAGAATGGTATCAAACTTAGGGGTATATTCTMGATGAAATTTTTTGTAGGGGTATATTGTAGAAARCGCAAAATCTCAAGGGTATTTCATAGAAAATCCCTGAATAATATTATTATAATGAAGATGACAAATGATTCTTTTTAAATTTTACTACTTATTTCTAGAAGAATGATATTAATAATATTATGGAATTTCTTCAAAAWCTATTTAGTGATGAATATCATGATTCATCATAAACTATAAAGAAGTATGTTTATCACGGGGAGATATTTGTCATCTTCACATCTTCACTAAGCCAAAGTCACTTTCATCACCCAATGAATCCCAATTAAGTTTAATTTCATCCATAAATCTGTAATGATTCTATAATCCATGGCTAATTTTCATTATAAATTATCTCYTTATAATTATTATATACTATAAGATAGGCGAATCAAGGAATGCCACTTGTTATCACTACGTTGATCCGCTTGTCTTATGGTATAGAATATAGAATAAATATATATGATGGAAGAAAAATAATAAATATGGTTCAATTTACCATAGAAATCAAAAGGTGGATAAAGTATGGTGATATATATAGAAAGAATATGAAATCCAGAAAAATTAATATAGGATATAAAATTAAAGCATACATATGATATTTTATTATAATGAATAATACGAAGTATATTCAATAATATTACAACAATTTAATTACATACATTCAATATATTAGAACAATTTAATTACATGCATTCATTTTTTTTTTGTTAAATAAGTAATATTATAAAGCGCAAGACAAAACCATACACCTAACTCAAGGTCAAACCTTGTATCCCTTCTAGGAAGGCATAAAGGAGAAAGACCAGAGTCTGCCAACTAAGTTACAATCTGTTGCAACCAAACTGTTTCATGCCTTTTGATTTTGGCTTTGACAACCAGGCTTAACCTACTTTTTACATCATTTCTGATCTGATTACAAACTAAATCAACACGAGGGCTACATGAATTCCAATAAGTATGATTCCTCGCCATCCAAATCCGATACAAACTAGCCGTTATGATTGTTTTTAAAACCTATTTTTTCACCTGCCGCCCTGCTAATCTTCTGGTGCCCCATTGGAGCAGCTGCATAACAGAAGACCATTGCAAGTGTATTCCCATCCATTGGGACATTTGTTGCCAAATTCTAGCACTAAACATACANTAGAAATCAAAAGGTGGATAAAGTATGGTGATATATATAGAAAGAATATGAAATCCAGAAAAATTAATATAGGATATAAAATTAAAGCATACATATGATATTTTATTATAATGAATAATACGAAGTATATTCAATAATATTACAACAATTTAATTACATACATTCAATATATTAGAACAATTTAATTACATGCATTCATTTTTTTTTGTTAAATAAGTAATATTATAAAGCGCAAGACAAAACCATACACCTAACTCAAGGTCAAACCTTGTATCCCTTCTAGGAAGGCATAAAGGAGAAAGACCAGAGTCTGCCAACTAAGTTACAATCTGTTGCAACCAAACTGTTTCATGCCTTTTGATTTTGGCTTTGACAACCAGGCTTAACCTACTTTTTACATCATTTCTGATCTGATTACAAACTAAATCAACACGAGGGCTACATGAATTCCAATAAGTATGATTCCTCGCCATCCAAATCCGATACAAACTAGCCGTTATGATTGTTTTTAAAACCTATTTTTTCACCTGCCGCCCTGCTAATCTTCTGGTGCCCCATTGGAGCAGCTGCATAACAGAAGACCATTGCAAGTGTATTCCCATCCATTGGGACATTTGTTGCCAAATTCTAGCACTAAACATACAATGCAAAAACAGATGATCATGTGACTCAGCTTCAATTCCACACATACAACAAATATCATTATCACTGATGCTAAACCGGAATAATCTATCTTTTGTTTGCAGCCTTCGCCAAGCTATAAGCCAGAAGATAAACTGGTGTTTAGGCACAGATAGTTTGTTCCATACTAGGGCATCCCAATGCATGAAGAATAATATTGGTATTCCCATGTGCAATCCTATAGTTGCTTCTAGTACTAGGCTGCCAAAGAGTTTMTGGAAAGCTTAGCAGCTTAGTCTTGGTCTGACAGATGTATCTCCAAACCCAACTAGCAGTTTGTGGTGGCACATAGGCCAACCAATTCTGTTGCTTGATATAAACCTGATGCACCCATCAAACCCATAGGTTGTCTTTCTTCTCTACAATGTGACAAACAAGCTTACCAATAGCAATTCTGTTCCATAGCTCCAAATTCCGAATGCCTAACCCACCTAACTTTTTTGGCTTCAGACCAAMTCACATAACCATTCTTGCCTCCCATGGAATTTCCTTGCCATAAGTAGGTTCTACAAACTTTATTAATTTTCACAATCACACTTTTTGGGAGTATCATAATTTGCATCCAGTATGTACATATACTCATCAAGACAGAGTTGACTAGTTGTAGTCGTCCTGCAAAAGAGAGATTTCTGGATTGCCAAGTTCTAATTCTAGCCAACATTTTCTCAACCAATTTATCACAATCAGCAACAGTCAATTTCTTATGACAGATAGGTGCACCACGGTACCTGAAAGGCCATTTACCATGTGTGWAACCTGAAAGAGCAACCAATCTATTCAAGTCTGTTTGAGGCATATTTGCAGCATATATTTCAGATTTAGACCTGCTAGGAGCCAAACCAGAAGACTCCTCAAAGAACTTCAAACCTTGCAAAAGTCTACAATAGCTTCTATAATCACCTTTGCAGAAAAATCATCGAGTCATCAGCAAAAACACAAACTATTATCCTGAGATGATACATCTTGGATGAAAATGGGAATCCTGTTTTGTACCTATGTATGTGAGTTCTAGTAAGTACTCCATACATAGCACAAACAGTTGTCGGGAATGGATCACCCGCCTCAACCCTTTTGGCGGAAAAGAACCATGCAGTCCATTGATAAGCAAGAGTGAACTAGTGCTCGAACACATTCCTTAATTATGTGGATAAAGTGGTTAGGGAAGCCTAGGTAGCCAATTAACTCAAAAAGGAAATCCCAACTGATAGTATTCATATGCCTTTCTGGATATCCACTTTGAACAAACAACCTTTTGGAGCATTCCTCCGTAGGTACTGTCTCATCAATCCTGGCACACCAAAACTATTATGAATTGATGCTTCTTCCTGAAATTGATGCACCTTGCTTTGTGAACAAGGCTGGTAAAACTTTAACAAGTTTGGCAAATAGTTATGAGTCCACTTTGTAACAACATTACAAACAGGCAACGCCTGAGTTCTGTTACCTTTGCAGGGCAAGCACATTTGGGAACTAAAGTAATCGGACAGTACAATTTCATACCTTAAGCAGTCCTTCAGTGACATAAAAGTCCTTGATGGAAGTGCGTATCATCAGCTCCACCATTGCCAGGCATCCTTAAAGAACTAGGCTGCCAAGCCCATCTATTGCGCAGACTCTTAGCAGAGAGTATAGACCATAAAGCATTTTTGTATGTCCTCAACAGAAAATTAAAGGTCCAACATGTCTCTCATATATTAGTCATGTTGCATCTTGGTTAATGATTTTCTGCAGAATTGGCTTCCTAGTCTCCATTTGTATATTCATAAAGGAACTGAAATGGTTGACAAATTGGTTCTTCACCVGAGCATAATCTTGTATCCATTCACCACTAGCATCCTGAACTGTATTGATTCTGTTAGAGTTGAGTCTCACCTTTAAGCGCTGATGGAAAAAACGGCTATTTGTATCACCTTTTGTAAGCCACTCTGACTTAGTTTTCTGCTGCACAAAACTGAGATAGTTGTTGTGGATCTGTTGGTAGTGATGCAGAGCAGTAGTCTTCTGTTGAATGAGTGTCATATCACAAGGGCTAGCATGCATGGCTGCTTGAGCCTGCTGTAAATGACTAAAAGCTTTACTGTCCTCTGCAGCTATATCACCAAAATTCGTAGCATTGAGCTTTTTCAAAGCCTTAAGACTCTGGAGCTTCTTGAAGACTTGATACATTTTGGTGCCTTGTATTTCTTGTGTCCAAATACTAGTATTGAGTTCTAAGAAAACCGGGCTAGTTCCCCACATATTGAAGTATTTAAAGGGTCATTTCTCCTCGGGTCTYACCTGACAAGTGAGCAGAACAGGACTATGATCACAAGTATCCTCAGGTAGAAAGATGACCTGAGCAGTAGGATAAAGCTCAATCCAATCTTTCGTTGACATTATCCTATCAATCTTAGAAAATACCCTAACATCCCCATCTTGCTTATTTGTCCAGGTAAAAAATCTACCAATAAATTTAATATCCATTAGGCCACAGGCTTGCACACATTGAGAAAAAGGCTCAATTTCAGCTTGTGTTACAGGTGAGCCAATCCGTTCTTCAGTAGAGAGCACATGATTAAAGTCTCTCATTACAACCCAACCATGAGAAATTGTTGAAGCCAAATAACAAAGATGATTCCATAAATAAGTTCTATTAGCCCTTTCATTAAAAGCATATACAATAGTGCATTCAAAAGTAGGCAAAGCATGACAAGGATTAACTACCATATGGACATATTGAGCCGTACAATGTTTGATGTCTATAGTGAAGAAATGAGGATCCCAAGCCACAATGATTCTACCTTTTCCATGCCGTGGTAAGTTTGTCGTGATGCACCAAGTAGGACAAACATTTAGGTAGAAGGCACCAAGATTATGTGCCTTTACCTTTGTTTCTAGGAGACACAACAGCTTGATGTTGTGTTGAGAAATGTATCTCTTCACATTAGCTTGTTTATGCTTACTGTTGAGTCCCCTAGTGTTCCAACATAGAACACTATCCATGACAGTTAGGGGTGGTCAGCCCCTCACCATCTTTGCTTTCAACCAATTCCACAATGGTAGCCAATCCATTCGACGGACCTGATGATTTGCCCTCCAAAGCTTCAAAACCATTGCCTATCTGCACTGGAACAGAACCACTGAATTTCCTTTGAGATGACTTCCTCCATGTCACCAAAGTAAACCCATCCTCTGCACCTGGAATAGCATCCTGAATAGTTGTCTGCTCTGTACTRATAGGCTRTACAGGTATCTTTGATGGCTCATGAACCACCTTTGGCTTCCAAACCTGTGTGACTTTGACCCTYCAATCCTTAGTTTCATGTCCAATTTGATTGCATTTATCACATAAGGTGGGTTTCCATTCATAAGAAACGTCTTGGCTGATAACACATGCATTCATTGAAGCAAGATAGAAAATAGACTTTGATRCGGTCAATCTTGGAGCTAAACTTGTTCCCCAGAATTAAAAGACATAAACGTAGAAATATGAAATATTATTGTCATCTCTATGTACGGTATATACGACCAAACTCATAACCCAAACAAATTAGACCAAAATAATATTTGTTCAATGTGAAGACCCTAATGACTTTGACACCTCTTCCTTTTTTAGCTTGCTTTATTTGTAATCAGACTCTACGATCAATTGACAATATCATATTATTTCCCAAGATTATTGGCTTGCTAACTTAAGCTGAATTAGACCCCTTTAATGCATCTTAGGATAGAAAATAAAGGGAAAGAAATACGGAGTAGATAGAATGAAATGGAGAGGATCATAATTAACTCCCCTAACACACAAGTGAAAGTAATGATGAATATAAGACTATTAATAAATTAAATTAAGGGATAGTGAGTAATACATAATTTTGAAATATTATTGCAAGACATATGAAATAAACTATATATGAAATGTTTGATTGTAATCTTTAATATTCTATCATCTTTTCTACATTAGCTATAATATTATTTTTTTGAAAATTACTTAATATCTGGATTATTTTTATCATGCAATTATATTTTTAATGATCTGTTTTTCGTTCCTACTATATATTACATAACATGAAATAAATCTTGCCTATTTTTAACATTGCAATTATTAAGATACAATAATATCTATCTATTTATTATATACTAGTAACGTATATTTTATCTCTATTTTATAATTATTTATTATTATGATATATTTTGATGCTATAGCCAAGCAAAATACGAGTGACAAATGTCATCTCCACGTTGATCCATTGTTCTATAGTATAGAACTAGTATAATATCGTGCGATGCACAATTTGTTAAAAGTTTGCAATATCGAGTATTTGTATAAATTAGGCCATTCAATAAATATTACATATTACTTGCATGATGAAATATAATCATTGTACAATTGATGTACTAACCAGTACATATAGTTAGTACTAGGATTTTTTGCACCAATGCGTACGTGTCAAAGAAATATATATTTATAAAGTTTTTTTTATTGTTTTTCCTTATACTAATAAATCGTTGTATTTTTTTAAGTTGTTCATTCATCATATCATTATTCAAATAATGAAGTTAGTCAAAAGAAACAAATACTGCCGTAATATATATTGAAAAAAAACATTGTGCTCAAATAATATAAATTAATCGAAATAACAGTCATTTATGTTTTGAATGATAATTAGTAGAAGTGTATAATATGAAATCCGTAGTTCTGCATTTTTCTTTTGTTTTGTCATTTTAATTCTCTTTATCTATAGAGTTAACTTTGCATGTTTCATTGTTGCACTGTTTAATATGGTAAGAAGAGAAATCACCTCCATCTACTAAAGTATTAGCATGAAATTTCAAATGGATACCTTTTTAGGTTGTTTTTATATTATGACAAAAAAATATGCAAATTAAGTTAGGAAATTAAAAAAGAATTATTATTTTGTAAAATTGTAATATTGAATTCTTAAGGGTGTGATAGTCATTTCATAGGAGACAGCATAGCTCTATCCTTCCTTATATTATAGAGATTATACAAGTGTTTATAGAATGACAATAAATTTATGAAAAATCCAATATAATCTAGCTCAATACCGATTAATATATTTAAAATTTAAAATTATGATTGAATATATATTTTATAATTAAAAATATATGTTTGGATGAATTTTGAATTTAGAAATTGACATTATAAAAAATTAGCATATATATAGTAAAATGCACAACACTCATTTAATAAAAATCATATATATTTTCATTACAAAAAATAGATTCTAACTTATTCTCCACTATGTATTGAGACAATATAGATTAATATATGATGATTAATTTCGCACATTACCATAAGACATAAAACATTACATTTTATTAAGTATATTTAAAATATTTAAAAATATCAAACTAAAGAAAATATTGAATAATCAATCTTCTAATCGCTTAGTTATACAAAAAGGGCGAGGGGGTCCACACAAAATACTAATTTTGCCCCCCCTTATTAGAACTATTTAGAAAACATGTTAGTATCATAGTATAATAAGAACCAAACATGATTTTTTTTGAAAGAAAGAACGATTCATTAATTAAAAGTCATACGACATCTACAAGCAATACTGGAAGAACCAAAGAAAAACCAACTAAACAAAACAGAAAACATCTTCAAAATAGGACTACGRTGACATRTCTGATCTTCAACATCGCACGGGCGCCAAATGGTACGTTGACAAATACAGCCTTCTGGTAGCGCGACTGTCATCCCAATGTAGTTGTGAAAAGAAATCAATCCATTTGATCCAGCCAACTGACTTCTAGCCACCAATAATACCCATAGATTGATACAACGTATAATAAATGGATTAACAACAAAAAATAAAAACTTTGACGCACTCAAAACCCTAACACAAAACAAACTAACGAACAAAGAAGAAGAACTATAATAAAAAAACAAACAAAAAGCAAACACTAAGAAAACGAAACTTCTCGCTTAAGCCATCCACCACRGCGAACTTCCCAACCGCCAACATATGCACCCGTTTGAACCATGAGCCACACACCGCCGCAAAAGCCTTCAGCCTAAACAATAAAAATCCATTGAAGGCGCCACCATGYAGCAAACAACCAAGTCGCACCATGAGATCGGCCCTTCGAGGAGGTTGATCTGCGAACAACAGGAAGCAAACGAAAACCAGCCAAGAAGCCATGGCCACGACCCGAACAAGGAGGAGGACCCGGGGGGGGGGGGTTGGTATACCAGCAAGAGGGGCGGGTCAAAACCCAACCCCCGTTCCCGGTGGTGCTCCCTTTCGACCACTAGAAAAGCGAGCGGAAAGGACGATAGAAAAAGAAGAGGACAATGAACGAGGACAACTGCAAACGCCCGACGAGAGGCACCCGAGAAGCCCGAACGAGGGGCGCGGAGATCCTCCCAAGGGAAGAACCCTAGAGGAAACCCTCTCTCTAAAACCTAGAGAGAGAGAGTCTTTTGTATCCGTTGATTATATTGTTTATACCTAAAACATATAAGTATAAGAGTAGGAAACAACATAATATGAGTAATTACAAAAACTTGCCAAGAATCAAATTTGCATTACTTATCAACACCTATAAATTCAAACAATAATCAAGTTATAGATAATTATTAAAATTGCAATTAGACAGTTAAATTTCATTTACTATTAGAAACTTTGGAAAAGCTATTACACAATTACAACACAATTTGTCATAGAATTATCTTCATCATTTGAATTGATGGATGCTATGCTTATATAAATGCTACAATAACAATATCAAATGTTACGTTATTAATTAACGACATGCAATTATAAGCAACGATCATAKAGATATGAGACTAATACAATCGGATGATAAAATATAAAGGGTTGTACACTAAGGTTCCGTTTTTTTGGATTTAATTCCATTGTATTTTATTTAGTTTAGTTACATAACTCAATTTTCTTTTCTCATAAAATATTCATTTTAGTTCAGTTCAYTTTATATCCATTTCATTCCAAAGAAATAGAACCTAACACAAGAATGTAAATGTTGAAGAACTCGAAGTTTATCTATAAAGCAGATCGATGATGAGATTAAAAAGTAAACAATCACACATATCTACTATTGAAATATTATTATAGGATATGATATAATATTTATGAGTATCTATAATTGTAATATCATCGTCTTAACCTTAAAGAAACATGAGATCAAATCTTATAATATTAAACACAAGATATTACATAGTATTTGATTAGTAGTTGTTACATTATTAAGTCCGAAATGAGATGCTTATGATATTATATAGTGGGATCAATGAATATTGATATGAAAAGTAGATGTAATGGAGGGGAATTTATTTGATTACTTAAGTATATTTATCTTTGTGATATGAACTGGTTATATATAATCTCGTTATCATGTAATTAATAATGTTATCGAGAGTAATATATAAGATGAGTACTATATTATTGTTTGGTAAAGGTGTGGAAATAAATATGGGTGGAGTAGAGTGTTAAGCTTTGATATTACATATGAGTACAATCATTATTTAGAGCATACCGATCTCTAAACGTTTTACTATTAGCTGCAAAGTACCACTATAGAAATACGGAAATTGATGTATACAAAATACTTTGGCAATATTATTGAAAACATAAATATATATAATATAGAGTATATAATGATAATTAGGTATATTATATATATATAGCATAAGTGGTTAGTAATAACGTGATATATATATTAATATATTTAGCATGATACGAATATACATCTTATTCTATAGGATGACTCTCTTTTTATAAATCTTACTATTACTAATTAGAAATCTTATTTATTATAATTATTACAAAATTTATGTACTTATTATTTAATATTAAGTATTATTCTTATTATCTTATATTTTAGATATTTATAGCTATAAAAAATAATATTTAATTTTAAAAAATACGATGCTTAGTGGAAAAATGGCGAAATACGACAAATCGAAAAAACTGCCGTTCAGTTACACATGGTTGAGAGCTCGACTAAGCGCTTTAGTAGAATATAATACGATATAGAAGATTATGCAAGTTGTAAAAATATCATATATTATTTTGAAAGTGAACTTAGAACCTTGGTTCCTCTACACTCACTATGTCAAAAATTCAAGAAAAATAAGGTATAACTTCTTAAGAATTTTTAAAGGATTCTTAAGAATAAGTTCAAGTTCACTAATCCAATAATTTACGTTTAGCTAAAATGAATGTACATTCAGACGCAAATTTATAGTTGACAGAGGAAGAGCCTTATCTCAAGTTTTACCTTCACAAGAGTCAACAAGATAATATTTTTCAAAAATCAATACATATAACAATAGATGAGTCAAATAAAGGAGACATAACGTTAGTAAATATTTGATGAAGCGAGAAAAACGGAAGAACAAGTGCGTTAACTCTAAAGCCTGGCGTAATGTATAACGCATTAGTAACAGTTTTCTCAAAAGGTGGTGTTAATGTGCAGGATATGCAAGCAATAGCTAGCTTGATGTTACAAACTTAATAGTAGTCTAGAGGTACTTTAAATATCTCAAATCGGTCCATCAATAATATGACCGATGCAGGAGACATAGAGGCAACTGCGGATTCACAAAAGATACAACGGGTCCATGATGACACTATACATTAACAATTTGCAGATTATTGCATGCAAAAACTATAGATGAACCTAGTAAAAGAATTAATTCCAATCAAACAATGTGAATTCCATGGAAAAAGCTTTTAATTTTATAAAATACACAACTTCAGGTAAGTATGAGTAGACAGACGGGCACGTGCGGAACGACCACCGCCAAATCGAATCGATTCACTACCTTTATTAAAGGTTTGGATAAGCATTTGGCTTGTACGCCCGCTTTAATTATTGAACACGATAAGGGCGACATGACGCCATCATAAAGGGTCCGATGAGTGGTTGCAGCCCTTCCATCCGCATTTAACATGTGATCAAACTCGTATAATAATTAGGTAATGCTTAGTTTTTGTTTCAGGTCAATTGAATAAATTGGCCAAATTGTAAAGGCCATAAAGAATATTTCTAGCTGGTTAACCTACCGGTAATATTAAACAGAATCACAGCCGCGCTATGTTAAGCTCATATTCTAGGTTATAATTCTCTCTTTCTTACATTATTCACTTCACTCTCATCTTCACCCTCGCCAGTTACTGATTCTCCTATCTCTCATAGATCACAATCGCACACTCTCGCTCATTTTCACTCAATTGAAGGCTCAGCGTGCTATTCTCTCTTCCCTCTATTTTCATTGCTCAAGTCTCCTCGTCTCCGAACGAACAGTACGCCCTAAATTTATAACTCTTCCTAAGTTTGTAAATTTGAACAATTTAAGTATTTTCATTGTTTTTTATGTTTAATTGTGTTTGAAGAATTTGATCATTTGGATGTGTACGGTAAGATTTGTGATGTAGAAAACTTGAAAACATTATTGGTTTTGGTATGTGTGAGTGAGTTGTAAACTCCCAAGTCCACCCAAGACTTTTGGATGGTGATGAACTGATGATGTTGTGACGACTTTGTGAAATGTGGCTTTGATTCCGTTAAGTAGTTAATTGAACCTTTGTTTGATTAATATTTAATATTAATTATCATTTAATAAATTACAATAGACTTATACAGCTTACACCACTTAAACACTTCAATTTCTTAGCGAGATGGTTAGGTGGTTACACGGTGACTCGGCCTGCTCAGGTCAACCTTATGATCCACATAGCTAAACGGTCGTCTCAGTCATGGTCTCAACTCGTTTAACTTGATGACTCGCCACGAAAGACACGACACGACCCTTTACCCCCTCTAATATGAGTCAAGAGACGAAATAAAAAATCTAATTATTAATTTAGCAGTTCCAAAAACAAGTTAAAACTAGATATTACATAATAATGTTACTAAATACTAATTTCTTCTACGGAGTATTAGAGATCAATTTTTAAAAATGTAAGAAGGCAAAATGTTTAAATAAACTCCGAGTGTCACAAGCAATGTGAAACGCTCCAAGTGAATTTCGAATTCGTTACTGGGGTTCAGCACGAGTCATGAAAAAACGATGAACAATGTAATTAGAGATTCGTGGATATTGTGAAAAAAAATAAAAATTCGATGCATGAGTTTAGATTTGGATTACAATTTATGCTTAAGTTCATAAATTAATACAAGAACTATTGTCTTGACTCGAGCATTGCCCCCGGTTAGTTATACAATTTTTTTTCCTTTTTAAATTCTTTTATTAATTGATTTTTTTATTTTTTTATTTAATAATATTTTTTGAAAGAGTGATATTAAAGACAATAATAAAGTATATTTGAGTTGGTAAGCATGTATTAATTTGGTAGTGAAGTGTTGGGTTCAAATCTTATTACCACCATATTTTTAAAAATAATTGGATAGTATAAGTATAATCTAATGTGGCATTTTGTACATGCGACAAAGCTCTGATGCCAAATAGTGGTAATATATATGTGCATTTCACTTTTCACTTTTAACCCTTTTCACAAATCTGGATAATTTTTAAGCTAAAACCGCTAGGTTTAGTGAACCTATTTGAACCCGACGTAGATCTGCCTCAACCTTTTTATACTCATTGAAATTATGTTTGAACTTCGCGATTATGATTTTTGAAATCKGATATGGGGAAAGAGAAACATAGCAATCAATGAGTGAAGAATCTAAAAAGGAGAACGAGATGTAGAGGGTGTAAATAACGAAATAAAAATAAGTGTATAAAGATCAAAGAATCAATTCTTGTATTGGCAACATAAAACMTAAAACAAACTTTAATATAAGGTAGACCAAACCCAATTTTAAGGTGAGACCAAGTATAATGAGTATAAAAAGGGAAAAGAAGAAGAAAGGATCAATATTTCATCTTCAATACTCACCCACTCTAATTTCTCTCACCTTTCTTTTTCTTCAACAATTGTATAAGTGCACTCTCTCTCCTCTCTCGTCAACTTTCAATCCTCCACTCTCTCTTCTAATCGCACTAATCTCACTTTCTCTGCTAATTTTCTCACGCTATTTCGCTATTGAAATCCATATCTCTTTTTCTCTTTTTCGTCATCGTCGGAGCAACAACACCGTTAAAATTTCAGATCTCTTTCTTTCTTTTCTCGTCATTCAGATCTCATTTTTTCTCCTAATATTCTGACATTAATATAGGAAATGAGATCGGAGATAAGATAGCAACAAAGAAGCGGATCAGGAGAATTGTGAGCAGTGAAATTGACGATTGATTCTAATTGAACTGCATGAACGTCGAATTGCGAGAGTGATCTCTTTTTCGCTCCTAATATTCTGAAATTAATGGATGAAATGAGATCGGAGAGAAGATCACAATGAAGAAGCAGATCAAGAGATTTGTGAGCAGCGGAATTGGCGATTGATTTTAATTGAACTGCATGAATGTCGATCGAATTGCGAGAGCGATATATTACTCTCTCTCATCGATGGAAATTTGATGAGTTTGATTGGAGTTTGCCGAGTAGTTTGTTACCTCGCCATCTTTCACTTTCGAAGAGCCACCGTGAGGTAATACTGAGGTTAGGAGGTAAATAATGGCGGTTTCTCTCAATTTTACTAGATTATGTTTATTAGTGCATTTTTCTAAGGAATTAATAGTTAATTTATAATTACTTATTTTCTTTGCTTTTGTTACTTTTTAATTTATTTATAATTTATTATAGTTAATTTATAATTACTTATTTTCTTTGTTTTGGTTACCTTTTTAGTTATTTATAGTTATTTATTTTGTTCTTACTTTTTTTTGGTAAGTAATTAAAATTTCGTTGAAGATTAAAAACACAACCTATAGGTAAATATTGATCATTAATCATTACAACTCAATCTGTCAATCCAAACATTAGCCTTAATTGAATTTTTGTTAAGTAAACCACATCTTTACATTAAACTTGGTTAATAATAGCAGCAATGCAGTTAGTCAAGCACACACCCTCCCACGAGGCCTTGTTTGCTAGCCATCCAAATACCAGAACAAAAGCAGCATATCAAACTTTAAATCCGCCCTTGATAGAATTTGTCATAGAATTCTGATGTAGCATCATAAACCAATTGGTTGAAAGAGCCCAATTCTGAGAAAGTGAAACCATTAAGACCACACCCCAAAGCTGTATGTTTGAACTTACATTGAAGGAAAAGGTGTTTGCCTGTTTTAATCATGAATGCTACAATTGCAACAAGGCTAGCAATGGAGTCACCATATCTTGTAACCTCTCTTTAACTTGGAGTTTATACTGAAGCTAGCACCACAAGATACACATGTGTTAGGCACAATTAGTTCCAACCACTCCACTCCAATGAGTCTCACTGTCTCAACATTCATAATTGCTTGTAAGTTATGCTGAATTAAGTTAACATTCCCAAGAGCAGGCTTCCAAAGAACTGCATTGACATGTTGCAAAAAAATCTTTGTGTTACATCTAACTTTCCAAACTCACAGCTTTTGTCTGTCTCCTAATTACAGCTATAACCCACCAATCCCCTTGTTTGATATAAATAGAATTACCCATCAACACCCAAAATCCTTTTCTCACTTGCAACATCCATTACTAATTTCCAATGCTAGCATGTTTCTATAAGCTGATGTTCTTTCACTCCAAGACTCCACAGATTTAGGTGAGCACACAGTAGTCTAGTTTAATTGCCACTCTCATGCTGGCAATTGTTCCTATTCAATTGAAAAACTCACAAATTTGTTATGAATGAAATATTATAGGAAGGACCAGGTTTGCATCCAATAATTGCAAAGCTTGAAGAACAGAGTTTACAAGCTACAATCTTCCTGCAACAAAGATAGGTGTCTAAGACTGTGCAAGTCTTAATTCTTTTATCATTTTCTCCACTCAAACCTTCAACTGAATCCTTATATGATAAATAGTGCTCCCAATTTCAAGTATCTAAAAGGGCACTTAACTATACCAAAGCTTGATAATTCAGTCAGGTGGACTTGGAATCTGCAGCATGTTAGCAATGTAGATTTCATATTTCCCTTTGTTAGCCTCGAATGCAGAATAAATATCTATAGAGTTTCAAACCTGTATCATGAGAGTATATATTTGTAATTCACCCTTGCAAAAGTGACCAATCATCACCAAAGCACAGATGTATTCATCTCAGATGAGTCTACCTTGAGTGAACACTTAAAGCCTCTCTTCATGCTCATCTATTTCAAGATTCCGGTGAGGTATCCATACATAAGACAAAAAATAAGAGTGGAATCTAGATCTCCTTTCCTTAGCCCTCTAGAGGAATGACAAAAAATCCTACATGGCCATTAATCATGATGGTGCAACTAGGTAAGAAACACAGTCATCACCAATTGAACTGAAATGAGAAGAAAACCTAAATCCTGAGTTAAATCTTCCAAGAGAATACCTACTTATTATTCAAAGCCTTTTGAAGGTGAACCTTCATCTAGGCAACTTCTAGTTACTTTGCTTCCTTGAATAGTGCCTAATAAGATCCTATCAAACAAGGATATTACATAATAAACCTCTATGAGACAAGCCCGCATGATTAGGAAGAGACAGAGCAAGTGTTTAATCTTTTTATTCTTGTACAAGCATCTTAGAGATGCACTTGTACACGACAGATGCAACATGTTATAGGCCATTTTCATTACAGCCACATGACAAGAAACCTTGGAACCAACACAGTATTGCAGTTGTATTTATGCTTTAACATCTTACCATCCGAAAAAAAATTCTAAACAACTAGCACGTATATCTTCTCCATGTAATCCAAGAGATCTTTAAAGAAGCCATGCCCACCACCATTAGAGTGTGTAATGGATCAGTGGGTCATTATCAAGTTCAGGCTGGAGGGTGCGGGTTGAGAGTAGCTAACCTTAACCCGACCCTATTTACTTAATTAAACGAGTTGATGATTTCAACCCAACCCAACCTTCCATAACACGGCTGACCTAAAGGTGACTCGTTTAGTACTACTTACATTTTTAATCCCAAAAAATAATATATCTTATAAAAAAGATAAATTACTCAAATACACAATAATACAAACTTTAATATTGATAGTCTTTCACTTTGAAAATCTGTCATGAAGGCACAATCAATGCAAAACGCTTATACATAACAAATAAAATTAATTTCAATAGTTGTTTATCTTTTGAATTTCAACATTGTTCTTCATACTCAACCTCTATTGTCCGTTAACTGAACGGAAAAAATCAATGGGAATTAAAAACATAAATTATTGTTAAAAAAAATCAAAGTATAAAACAGAAATTCGAAAAATAGAAGTATAAAAAAGAAGTTGAAATGATGAACCGTAATATAAAAGTATGAATTTCTTTTAATTAWGGAGAATTGAAAAAAGAAAAAGAGATGAAGACTGAAGAGTGATGTAGAGAGAGGTAGAGTAGGCCGAGTAACAACTGTGAGTGAGGAGGAGAGAGAGTGTATTTAGGAAACCAGGGTTTGTCTCAAAGCTTTTATATTTTGGCATTTGGGCTCAGCCCATTTATCTTTTTATCCAAAACTCAAATGTGATTTTKAGGTTTTATAATATAAATGGGTTGGGCGGGTTGAAATCAGGTCCAAAATTTTGACCTGACCCAACCCAATTAATGAAACGGGTTGGGTCAGGTTGACCCAATTAGTTAAASGACAGGTTGAGAATAGTGATCCAACCCATTAAAAACAGGTTAGGTCTAGGTCAAGTTGGTGAGTTGAGTCTTTTTTGACAGCTCTAAGTACCATATCCATCKATGCTTGGGGCTTTGATAGTGGGTATAAACCAAATAGCCTCTTTAATTTCCTCCCTGGTGAACTGCAGATCAAGTACGTAAAGTATGTTGAGTATGATCCAACACAGGCTCCAACTGGATAATCTTCTTTGTTACAAGCTTCCTTTCAGTCTTAGCATTGAGAAAATTTCGAAAATGTTCCACAAAGGCTTTGTTCACAACATTCTGATCAAACACCCAATTCCCATCTTTGTCTTGAATGAAGTTTATTCTATTTCTATTAATTCTTTCCTTGACACTTCTATGAAACAGTTTGGAATTTTCATCCCCCTTAAGGAACAAAACACCTTTTGCCTTTTATTTGATTAAGCTAATATATTGAGCATGAACAACCTTATATCTTTGTGCAGCTTCTTATTCCTTATGTATAATCTCAAAATCATTGYGATTTTGATGTAATTGAGTATGCCAATATTGCAGTAATTGTAGAGAATCTCTATCAGTACATTGTATATCAGAGAAACAAGTTGCATTCAAGTCTTTCAAACCTTGTTTAAGWTTTTTTAGCTTTTGAAATATCTGATACATAGAAACACCATTGATGATTGTATTCCAACACTTCTGAACAATATCAGCAAATTGAGGATGATACTTCCATATGGGGAAATATTTAAAAGGTTTCTTGCCACCCTGAACATTAAAACATCTCAATAACGCTATGGTCAAAATAACCCTTAGGGAGAAATATTACCTCAGAATTGGTATAACTATTAAGCCAAGCACTGTTAGTAAGTCCTCCATTAATCTTTGAAAGAACTCTACTACCTTCATCCTGCTTATTATTCCAAGTAAAATTTGTTCCAAAATATTTGATATCGACTAGTTTGTAGTAAGTGAGATATTCAGCAAAAGGAGCAATCTCATGTTTAGCTACAGGAGCACCAATCCTTTCATTTGTAGACAGAACGAACATTGTTAAAATCCCCACACACTAACCAAGGATCCACCATTGTGTCTTGAAAATGACGTAACTGCTCCCATAAAAGTTTTCTATCTTGAGCATCATTAAAAGCATGGACAACTGTACAGTAGAATGACACACCTCCCCTAGAAGGCTGAATATGCACAAGGTCCATTTGAGCACAAAATTTAATATCAACTGTGAAAACATGAGGGTTCTAGGCAATGAAGATTCTGACTTGTTTATTTATTCATAGTTAGTTATAAGTAATTTATAGTTACTTAATTAATTTAATTTTAGTTACTTTTTTTTTTCTGGTATGAAGTTATTTCTTAATGCATAGTTGCTTTTTTCTACTTGTTTAAAATATTGTTTTCCTTGATTTTACTATGGTTACATCTAAGTTAATATCAACTATTTTTATAATAATACTTTATTTCTATCATGTGGTTATTTTTTTTTGCTATGTGTACTTACTTTTTATTTTGTTTATTTGTTACTTTTTAGTTACTTTTTTTTGTACTTGTTTTAAATTTTATTTTGCTTTGTTTTATCGTGGTTACTTTTAAGTTTATGTCTATTTATTCATGTTCGTCATTGATTCCTTCATAATTAATGAGCCGTAAARGCTGCATTTTATCTTCTATTTCTTCTACCTCCATTGATTGTTGTGATTCTTCTAATTGCAACATTATTGAGGAGTTGTGCGAGGATGCTTGCAATTTGGATGAATTGCTTGAATTGAAGTTTGCAATCTTTTTTATATATTCAATATTTTAAGTTCGAAGTTAGTTTTTTATTTTTTGATTCGTTATAATTCAGATGTTGATGTTTTGTATGAAATTTTTGTTTTAATTTAGTGTCTTGCCCTAAATTTAAGGTATGCACTAGAGAGGTGAGGGGAGAGAGAGGGGAAAAGAATCAGTGAGGAGATTAAAAGTAGGTAGCAAGGAGATAGGAGATGTAAGTTGGTCATTTTTGGTTGGCCACACCTTTATTCTAGGATGTGGCATGTTTCACCCAAAAGAGTTGAAATACTAAACCACTAGTCACATTATCAACATCTTTTTATACATCTAATAATGATAATTTTATAAACTACTCCCTCCGTCACAATTTGGACAAAAAACTTGTATTTAGTGAACCTTCACTTTGGAAATAATAAGGTTAATTGTAATTAAGTGTTTGAAAAGACTATTTTACCCTTAGAAAAATAAATAGGAAACCACCACATACACCACCACTGCACCACCCTCCCCACACCCCTCTCTACCTAGCCGCCACACCCCTGACACCCTTCCCTACCTCATCAAACCACCACCCCACATAATCAGCTCCTTAATGAACCAAAACACCACCACCCAATTCGTTTCCTCAAATTAATTTAGGGTTTCGATTTTTCCCCAAATTAATTTATGGGTAAATTGATTTAGGGTTCGATCATTGCGGGGGTGGAAGTGCCATGATGGCCGTGGCTTTTGGATGCGTCTACGTTTCAATGGTCACGACGGTTCAAAGGGAGGGGGAGCAGTAGTAAGCATCGCAGCGTTATTAGAGGAATGGAGGGGCAGGGCTATCGCGAGAGGTTAGAGGCGATGGTGGTAGATCGAAGAGAGAGGAGGTTGCGGTGGTTAGAGGCCGATGGTGGGTAGATCGAAGAGAGAGGAAATTGCGGTGTAGAGGTGATGGTGGGGTAGATCGAATAGAGAGGATGTTGCGGTGGTCAAAGGCGGCTTCTTGGGAGCAACGGTGGGAGGCGAGCGTCGGGGAGGCGACGATTAGGGGTAGCTCTCTAGTTTGGCAGGGTCGGTCAGCGGTATGGGACGCGGTTGTTGGACGGGGCGATTGGAAAGTGAGGTGGTGGTGGCTCAAGAGAGTTAGGTTTGAAGAAAGAAGGTGTGAAAATTTGATTTTGGGGTTGTTAACTGGGGGAGATGAATGGTTGAGATAGAAAGGAGTTGCGGGTATAAATTTGGTTGGAGTAATAGTTTAGGTTAAAATGAATTAGGATATAAGTATTTTAATTTGTTATTATTATTAGAATATTTAGTTAGGGTAGTCTTGTATTATTATTAAAAACTTTCCAAAAATAGTAGAAGTTAAATGTTGCTAAATAGTGACACCTATTTTTGAAAAGTGTTCTAGAATTAGTGACGGAGGGAAGTCAATGATGATTAAAAAAAGTTACAAGGGCTCAATTTAAGTATTATGGCCTTGGATTGGGCCATAGGGTCTGTTCCCTGTAGTCACAAAATCAAAAAAAGGTACCAAAATTATTGTTCATTTAAAAAACTATCAGCCCCTTGATCCCCACACCACGTTCCCCACCCCTCCCCACCCCCCCCCCTTCCAAACTCCCCCTAATTCCCCCCTTCTTTCCCCCCCTTCTAAACCACACACACGAAGCCCACCCATTCTTTCCCCCTCCACTCCTACCTTCTTGGTCCTCCCCCCACCCCCCCTCTTCTCCCCTTCCCCTTTTCTTCACCTTCCTAAACTTACCCCCCGAACTCACCCTTTCTATTCCCTTCCCCTTTTTTCTCTCTCTCTCATGGGTTTTAATTAGAAAAACAATGTAAAATTATTAAATTTGTTTACATAGATAATTTTATATTTAAAATCTAAATATAAATTGTGGAAAAAACCCTAAAGACAACTATAGTATTAAACTTAAAATTTAACCACTATATCAGCCTATCTACTATAACGCTACAACTTATTTTATATATATTATATAATATATTAATTATATTTATCTAAAAATTAAATTAAACCAAATTAAATTAATATATTATCATATATTTATCTAAATACCATGAATTATTTTTTCCATAATACAAAATATTTGACCAATAATTTTATAAAAAAATTTGACAAATAGTTTGCTTAAAATCGTGCATCGTACGGGAACTAATTTAGTTTGGAATACAAGTAAAATGCCCTCTTATCTTATCATACAATTACTAGTGATTGACTCTTTAACTCAAGGAAATCATGTAGGATTATGGTTCTAATCTAATAATGCTCCCTAACAATTTTTTTTGTCCATATTATAAATAAAAAGCTAACTGATTTATAATATTATTTCATCTAAGGAACAAATTTCTAGAAAAAAATCTTGTGGATTGCATAAGATTTCATATGAAGTATCACACAATCACATTTGATTTTTATTAAATGCACTAAGCTAATTATATATAATAAAGATATGAACATTGTAAGTAGTATATGTTTTACAAGGAAGCTAAATAAATCACACAAAATTAAATAATAAGTCAATGGATTGGAACTTTGCTGAAAACAAGACATTTGAAAATGCACTTGCGGAATTAGGTTTTGAACACCCAAATTTAATCCAGGAGATTGCTTCAAGAATTCCTGGAAAGTCAATTGAGCAAATAAAGGTGCACTATGAAGCATTAGTGAAAGATGTTGAGAAGATTGAATTGGGTCATTTTGATGAAAAACTTGAATCTTATGATGGATCCACAACATCCAATATTGGTGTCATCCATAATCCACCTCCTAAGTTGCGAAGAAAGAAGCCATCTCCTTGGACTAAGGAGGAACAAGAGTGAGTAGTTATTAGAAAATTTGTCGATATATAACCACTATTTTCTTTGCAATTTTGTGAACAACCACTAATTTTTTTTTTTAATTTAACTACTACAACTCTGTGTTATCTCATTATGAAACACCACTTTTTAATTGTTGTTCATTTTTCCAATTAGTGTGAAATGCCCCTCAATTAATTAAATCTCTTTCAATCCCATGATATTTAGTTACATGATATCTAGTTATATTTAATTCAATGTTAGTTACGTGATATTTAGTCTAAATGATTCACATTCTGTGATACTCCGTATTTAATTTCTATTTCAATTTTAGTTACTATGTGATATTTAGTTATTTTTAATTTAGTTCGTTGTTTAGGTTCAGTGCAATAATTGTTATTAGAGTTTARAATTAGCTAGTGTCAATCATCATTTAAGTTTGTCTAAAGTATAAAATTGTGTACGACTCTAATACATCGCATAACTACTTATAGAAAGGTTGATAATTCTTCTATAATTGCATCATATTATATGTTTAACCCTAACCCATTTAAAATAAAATTGCATCGAAATTAGAAACTAGCGTCACATGAAAATATGTTTATGATACTTTCTCTTTTCTATTTATTGCTTGAATAACTTATCTATTTAGTTTCTTAARTAGCATTTATCCTACCAACTTTTTCTAACATCATATATTTTAATGTCAATAACGCAGGGCTTTCCTAATGGGTTTGGAGATTTATGGGAGGGGAGATTGGAAAAGTATCTCTAGATACTGTATACCAACTAGATCAGCAACACAAATCGCTAGTCATGCCCAGAAGTACTTTCAAAAGCTCAAAAATTGTACCATTAAACAAAATGTTCAAGRTCAAGAGGAAAAGAAGAATCATGCTGAGAGCAGCTCTCCTATCAATATCTCTATGGATTTTGCAAAGAATTAAAACTCAAAGAAGCAAATAACTGATCAATAAGTTTTTTCTACAATCACATAATAAACTTAAGTTCTTAAACAATCAAACTTATATATAAAATTATATTTTATATTAGTTCTTAAGTTTTGATGCCGAAAAGGAAGAGAAACAATCAAACTTTTTTTATCTATATGTATGTAATATACGATACACTCTTTCATATG